>JBDJHY010280251.1:0-10214 GCA_039654485.1 Withania somnifera
AAATTAGAAACTAAGGAATAAGAAGAAGGAAAGGAAGAAGGAACAAGAAACGTACCAATTATGCACAATAATGTTTAGGAAGAAGGAAAATCTCTTCCTTGAACTTTCAGTCAAGTTTGGGAGAACTTTGAGCTCCAAAAATGGGTGGGATGAAATGTTTTCGTAAATAGAAGAAATTGGGGTCAAAAAGGGCTAAAAACTGATTTTCGGGACCAATATAACTGATTACAATAAGGATCACGTTGTGCTCCTTATCATGATGGACTTCTAGGTGAAATAGTGAGTCTTCACGATAAGGAGCACGTCATGCATCTTATCGTGATTGACCCTTAGGCTTCAGATTTTTCAGAAAACTAAAATGGGGTCTCGGGATTGAAACGGAATCCAAACTTGACAAACTTTATATGTTTTTTTGAGTGGAAAACATATTTCGGGCTCAACGGAATCGAAAAAAATGGCATAAGAGGTCGTTTACTCCAGATGACCCTTCAATCCAAAAGGGCCTAAAGGCGCATTTCTCCGCCAACACCTCGAATTCACAACGGCATACAAGAAAATTAAACCAATACCTCACCTAGCCTAAATTCATCATTCCAAAGCTGCTGGAAGCGTCAAAATTCCAATCCGACTCTCCAAACATCGAGTTTCCACACAAGCTCCACTTTAGGCTAAAACTTAAACAAATTCCACAAATTCGCATAACTTGCAATGAAAACCTTCAAAACACAGACTTAAGATCAGTCTTGATTTTGTTTGGCATTCCAGAGCTAACAGAACTGTCGGAATTTAATTTTGAGGTCGTCTTAAAGGAAAGTTGACTTTGGTCATCAAATACTTAACTTTAGGCTCTAAAATAGGGAATTTGAGATATTTCTCGACTGAGTCACCATAAGGATCATTATAAATAATCCTAGTTGTAGTGTCAACTCATAAAACACCTATCCTATACAACAAAGAATCTTAAATGAACTAATAAACAAGGCATGTACCTTTCCCTTCTTCCCAAAAATCATCACACCTTTTATAGGTAATACTTTTAGAAATAATTGATCACCCTCTACGAACTATAGATCAAGAACTCTTTGGTCAACATATATCTTTTGCTTGCTTTGAGATGTCACCTATGTACTCTGGATCAATTTAACTTTATTGTATCATGCAACCAAATAGTATCCAAAGGCCTTATATTCAACAAGAGATATATACCTCCTACCATACAAAGCCTCGAACAGTGACATCTTAATGCTAGAGAGGTTGTTGTTGTCGAGAACTCTTTTAGTTGCAAAATCTGATCACAATAACCTCTAAAATTGATTACACATGTCCTGAAACATATCCTCCAACACTTTAGTAGACAACTTAGACTAACCATCTATCTCTAGATAAAATGTTGCACTTATTTCAAACTGTGTGCCCGTCTTTCCTTGCATTGAACTCCGAAAGTGAAATGCCAACTGTGTACCCCGATATGAGACAATGGATATATGAACTCTATGCAATCGGACTATCTAAATTAGGTAAATTTGGTCCAAATTCTCTGTACTATATGACTTCCAAACTTGAATAAAATAAAAAAAACTTACTCATTATCGACAATCAACCATATCAAATCAATCTTGCCCGAGGTCTTAGGAAAACGAGCCACAAAATCCATAGAGATAAGCTCCTACTTCCATTAGGAAATTGTCATTCTCTGTGATAAATCACATGTCCATTGATGCTCAAATTTAACCCACAGATAATTCAAACACTTAGCTACAAAATCCATAATATCTCTCTTCATACCTCAGCAATAGTAGTGCTGACTCAAATCATGGTATATCTGAGCCGCCCCTAAATGGGTGGAATATATCAAACAATGAGCCTTCTCAAAATAAGTGTAATAAAATTTATTATCTTTGGAACACAAATGACTTCTAATAGCAAAAACCTCATTGATCTAAGATTGCCTTCTTTGCTTCACTCCTCAATAACTTGTCCCGGATGATGAATATTTTCTCATCTTCAAACTAAATCTCCTTGATCCACTCTATCAATATAGACCGTGGCTCTAAACAAATAATAACTTTTCCATCTTTAGAAATCTCCATGCTTACAAAACTATTGGCTAACGTCTGACTATCTCTATCATAGGGTCTCTCCTCAACCCAAGCTCATCGACTTACTACTATGGAAATTCAGCATGATATTGGCCTTTCTAGTATGATACAAGATATTCATATCATAATCCTTCAACATATCCACCCATGTATGATCTCTCAAATTTATATCCATCTTATTTAAGATACTAAAGAGTCTAATGATTATTTAAAATCTCATAATGCAACTCGTAAAAGTAATTCCACCACAACTTAAAAAAAACTACCTTTGTTAATTCTAAATCATGAGTAGGATAATTCTTCTTGTGAGCCTTCGAATGGCTCAAAGCATTGGCCACAACCTTCCTCTTTTTCATTAACACACTACCCAAGACAACTCTTAATACATTAGAATACATACTAAAATTCTCAATCTCAATAGGTAGAGTAAAAATAAGAGTCGAACTCATCAATGCTTTGAGCTTTTGAAATCTCTTTTCATACTTATCAGACCACTGAAATGAAATTTATTTTGAGTTAATCGAGTCAATAGAGCCAAAATAGAAGAGAATTCTTGAATAAACCTCTCATAGTCTCCAACTAATTCTATAAAACTCTGAATCTCAATCAGCGAAGTAGGCCTTGAACAATCTCTAACAGCCTGAATCTTGGCTAGATCGACCATAAAACCCTTTTTGGATACTATATGCCCTAAAAATGCTACAGAACTAAGATAACTTATCATACTTTAATCTCTAAAGAACTATCCTCAAATACTAAATATGATCTGCCACACTCTTGTAATACACCAAGATGTCATCAACTAACACAATCATGAATAAACCGATATTAGGATGGTATACAATATTCATAAACTTCACGAACACTTTTGGAGCATTAGTTAATTCAAATGACATCATAAGAAACTCTTAGTGACCATATATTATCCTGAAGGCTATCATAGGGAAATTTTATGCCCTAATATTCAATCAACGGTAGCTCAATCTCAAATCAATACTGGAGAACATTACAACACCCTTAAACTGATCAAATAAATTATCAATTGACCCTTTAACTGCTTCAATTCCATTGGAGCCATCTGATAGTGAGGCATAGAAATGGTCTTGGTTCCAAGCTCCAAGTTAATTCCAAAACCAATATATCTATTAGGAGACACTAGGAAAGTCAGTCGAAAACATGTCTAGAAACTCTTTAGCAATAGGGACCGACTCTAAGAAAGTAGTATCAATACTAGTATCCTAGAAAAATGTAAAATATGATAAACAACCTTGTTAACAAATTGAGCCTGAGAGAAGGAAATAACCCTCCTAGAATACCAACCTTTAGTAACCTTCCACTCTAACCAAAGAAAAGTCTAGATAACCAACTAACGATCTTGGCATAATAAATCAGGATGACATGATATGGAGAAATATAGTGCATAATCTATATCAAATAAAATATATCATGTCAAGAATGATCAAGTCTACCCATGTAGCATACCCAAACAAATTAATAATATAGAATTGGTACACCCGATCTACCACTAAAGAATCACCCATGTGAGTAGACATATGATAAGAACATCTAGAGAATATTACATTATGTCAAGACCTAAAGGAAAATATGCAAACAAAGAGGATAAATTAGATCTATGATTAAAAAATAAAGAAACATGCTGATAGCAATCTGGGATGATACCTGTGATAACAACATTTGAAGCCTCTGCCTTAGGCCTACTAGAAAAATCATAGCATTGGCTTTCACTACCACTATATTGAGTTGTACCTCTGCCACTACCTCTACATGTCTGAGGTCCACCTCGATATCTAGTTAGAGGCACCAACGCTCTAGATAAAAATTGGAGGAAATAAAGTATGGATACCTTTGATTGATCCGAAGTCAATGACTCATCAAATGCCAAGACTCACCACAAGAACAATACAATTTAAAAATCAAGCTCTACAGGATTGAACCCAAATAATCTAAATGACCAACACAACCTGAAAACCTGTTATACAAACCCTGGGAACTTAGCTCTGCATTATATAAACCATGTCTAGCATGAACACCCTTAGATGTACATATAACTACTTGAGATGGCCCATGGTGATAAAACTAACCACCTTTACTGAAGGAACCCCTAGTTCCTAAGAAAACACCAAAAAGTTGACCAGAAGAATAGGGCTTCTTGTCTCTCAGGTCCCCAAACTCCTCCCAACGCATCAACTCAAATTAGTTTTCCGCCTCAACCATATCCTAAAAGTATCCCCTATCTAGGATGCTTTAATCACTATTGAGAAAATAGGATAGATCAAATCTTATAAAAGAATTACAAATACTTTCCCCCTCATCAATAAGGATTACCAAGTCATTCCTAGACAAAGTGTAAAAATTGGTCTCATACTCAGCCACTGATATCCCCTCCTAAGTTAAGTTATCAAACTTGTGCCTGGAATTTTCTATTACACCAAAAGGGATAATATATCAATAAATTCCTGAGAAAACATCTCTCAAGTCATGGCAGGAGATACTATAATCTGGGCATCCACATAAGTATGCCACGACTCTTTGGTCTAATGGATAGAAACTCATTAGCATCCTCCTCTTGCTCACCCTGAAACTGAGGTGGGTTTATCTTCCTGAATTGCTCATACCTACATTGTTCATCATCTCTCATAACTGGATTACCCATCCCTGTGGCTCCAATACCTATTAAGCGCATACCTTCTAACCCCTATTCAACTGGTGGCTCACTCATTGGACCTTGAAGTATAAAATTTAGCTACTGATTATAGTCTGAGACCCAATTCTAGTTTCAGAACACTATGGAGTGCCTGTCACACATCTACTCTAAATAATCCCCTTAAGTACACCCACATGTCTGAGTAAAGTATCCTAAAAGAATGGTGCACCAATATATTCTGGTGGGACCTATCCTGGGACTAGATACAACTGGGATTTTTTCATCCCTTACTTCATACTCTGGGTCATTAAGACCGCCCTAGCATGTCCCCTAATTGGTGTGATACCTATGGCTTTACCTCTTCCTCATCCATGAACTACATCCCTACCATGAGTAGTAGGTGCTGGAATAACCTAACTATATCTACTAATCGAAGATCTTGTCCTAGCCATCTTCTAATAGAATATGCAACGACTCAATATCCATAAAAATCAACTATGCTAGAAAGGAATGAAAAATGAAAGGAATTTTCCTAAAAATCCTCATATCCTCTTGAAGATATGTGATAGATTTCTCTGCATTGATCCACGAGACTCTACTAGACCTTGGATTGTCCATTGTGAGACTTACTAATATAGTGCTCTATTACCAACTAGTAATGACTCAAAAACTAGTTACGATGACACCAATCTATATCCACATAATAGGTAACCCAACCCAACAACTAAGTTAGTGATACAAATGAAGAAAATAAATAAATCCTGTAAGAAGATAGAAATATATAATAAATAAAATCTAAAAACCAAAAACCAGGTTGTCACAATGCATACGAGCCTCCACACAAATTAATACAAGGATAACATAGCCTGAAAACATGTCAAAAGAAAGTAAAAAACATATATCTAAAAGAAAGGAAATCATAGGGTCTTATGGTTAACAATATACAACTACCTCGAAGGAATTTGAAATAAGCCTCATACTCAAAAGTGAAGAATATCAATAAGCATTGGGCTTGAACCTGTATTAAGAGTGTAGAAAAACATGCATGAGTACAAACAAATTGTATTTATCAGCTTCCTTCACTAACCCTAAAACAAAGCAATAACGAGGAATTTTGACACTGCCAATCTACTAACTACAATTTGCACTCAAGAGATTATCCAAAAAATAATATGACACAAATATAACGTACATAAATAGCTCAAATAATATTTGGTGAACCAACTACTATCGAACAAGTACCCAAATTCAGATAAATCAGGTAAATTCAGACCATCACTTTAGCAAGTGTACATTGTTATCAATAAAGAGTTGAACAAGGTGAAACATATCAAATATCTCTCTCAACAACTCAATATCATCAATTAGAATAGATAAGTCAACAAATATATTATGTAAATGTAATGCATAGTCAAATGATGCATGCCTGTCCTACACGTACACATATGATGCTCATCTAAGTTCAGTCAGGACCCATGATAGAAACTTGACATCCATGTAACCATTTAGAATCATTTTCCATCGAAGCACAATTATATATTATCAACCAAAACCATTTTCCTTCTGGTCTTATCACATAGTATCATCACTTTTCTTGCCTTTCTTTTCTTTTTTTTCATAGTTCATCGCTTTTTTCAGAGCCTAATTTCGAATTTCATGTTTGAAATATCATCAAGTAAGTATATTATCATATGAAATTCATGGGAAAAGCAATTTCAAGTCAAATAAGCCAACAAAGGCCCTTATACTGGCAATCACAAGTGAAATGTCATCTCAATTCGATAAAACCTTCACTCGGGAAAATCATAAGTAAAGTATCATTACAAGTCAAATAAAAATCTCCATGGGCACCACAAGAAAAATAATCAACTCAATCCCCCAAGTAAAATAATCAACTCAAACCCCCACATAGATATCTCAATAAGTCATCAAGTTCTAAATTCAAATAACTAAGTACTGGAAATGTTTCAACAAATAATTTTCTTTGTTTTATGCCATCATGCTAGAATTTTGTACTTAGGTGAATACTCATCATCTCATCCACACAGTTAACCCTAATGATCCCCATTACCCCCAATTACACATGACGACTATATTAGTACATAAACACTTTTAAAAGAGTCATTGAACCTCAACTTGTCTTAGTCAAAGTCAAATAAATCAAATTTTTGCCTTTCTCTTCCCTAGAGCCTCTGAACTTGTGAAAGTTTATCAAATATGAACTACTCATAGGAAAATAAAGATATTTATACTCATGTTGCTATAATTTAAAATCGGGGAAAGAAGTCAACCAAAAAATCAAATACGAAATCCCAAGTTAAATTTAAGGTTTTATTTAAAAATTATATTAACTATACTATAGAAATTCAAATATGAATGTTATCAAAATCTGAGTTGAATCAACCTTTGAAACCTCAAATCAATACTTTCAAGTTTAGGTAAAAAGACCGAATTTAAATCTTTGAGAAATAAAAAAAACTAATAATGAAATCATGATCTATGTACTGAAAATAGATAGATTTTATGTTTGAATCTTATCTAATGATTATATCTTCAAGATGCTCATTAAAGTTTCCTAAAAATTCTTTAGAACTTTTATCCAAATTGAATTTGCAAAGTCTAGTCCAGATGTGGAAGAAATATCTCAAATAGGCATTTATAACATGTAAAAAGTGGAGAAAGTTAGAATTGCTACTCATTAAAAACACTCAAAATTTTATGAAACTGGGTTCCACAAGTTGTTCCATGAGTTATGGAATAACTTCCATGAGTCGTGAACCAACTCATAATTCCTAAGAAAGAGAAGGCTAATGTCACACCATCAGCGTACACCCTGGGAACGATATTGATCCTGGAACACATGGTGGCCCAGGTGCACTCTTGAATCTAGAATATATTAAATACAAGGAAATGACTAGCAGAAACACTATGCAAGTGTGGAATAATATCTGACCATCTCACTGGTATAAAGACATAACTCTGAAAATTTTTAGCTATGAACATACAATCATAGTCTACATCTGAAGCCACACTAAAAACTAAATAAATGATTTTCTAGAACAA
The DNA here is from genome assembly GCA_039654485.1 of Withania somnifera. Taxonomy (NCBI): domain Eukaryota; kingdom Viridiplantae; phylum Streptophyta; class Magnoliopsida; order Solanales; family Solanaceae; genus Withania; species Withania somnifera. The sequence continues at coordinate 7,828 of JBDJHY010280251.1, forward strand.
ACCCCTAGCTAACTCGAGCAAAACTACAACTAGTAAGCCACACAGTTAATAAAAAGTATGAATAATATCATCCATAAAAACATGAGGACTTACCATGATAGTCTGGGATATTGAAAGTATGATTGACCGTGTATACGAAATGGCTAGGCAGTTCTGCATTATTAAATAATGTATCATAAGAAGTACGTGTCAGTACGTGGAATGTACTAATATACAAGAATGCACATAAAACATGTAAAAATGAAATATGATGCTGAACTGAGCAAGTATTGGACTGAACCTATGACTGGGATGAGTTAGAAGCTGAGCTAACACATGCTGATGCAACCTATACATGACAAAAAGATATCTTTAAAGCATCCAGTTCTAAAGAAAAATAAAGCTCATAAAAAAGACGAGACTCATTAATGGAGTAAAAATTTATAAATATTTTATCATCAAAACTGTAAAACTAACTAAAGGCTAAACACAAGTGGAAGTTTCCTTCAAAACATACTATTTGTCTAATTGACAATGGATAACCTTCAAATCAAGTAGCATACGGACTGACCGTTTTAGGTATCTCAAATATATTTTAAAAAATTATCTCAAAATTGGCTTAAGTATTTGCCAAGCCATAACATTAAGTTATTCTGACTAAAACTGAAAGAGGTTTTAAATTGGTAAAGCCAATAAACTTATGATAACCTGACCATAGACCACAATTTTATTGCAAAATAATGATCACGATCATGAAAACTCCACTTAATTACATACTAGCATGAAATTGATTTAAATTCATGAAGACATAAAAGTTCCTGAAATTACATGTAAACATCATGTAAAACCAATAATAAACATCATAGGACATGTAGGATAAGCTAACATAATCATGAACAAGATATTTTGGATAAACCCTAGATTCTCAACTCAAAATTTGAACTAAAACTGAAATATTTTGGTTGACTGATGTTCTTGAATCTCCTTACCATGAACCCTAGTATATGAGAAGTTTCATAGAGAATACATTTATTTTTCTTCTCCTTTTATTTTTATAAGTTTTGGACCTATAGAAATTAAGGAAAAGATTTGTTTGAGTGCTTTAACCCCCTTATAGGACCTAAAAGGACATGTTTAAAAACTAGGTGGATAGGGGGAAAGACCAAAATATGCTCGCAAAATGGATAATGAGTTGAAGAATTTCATGTCTGAGCACCACCAAGCATGACACTCCTTGTGTCGTACCCTACATTACAACTGACGAAGTGTGTCACGTCAAGTGTCATTCCTATCCTTAGTACGTTTTCCTTTGCACACCTCAATGAAAAGTAACACATTCTCGAACGTGTAGGACTTCCTAAAGTGACACTGCAGGTGACTTTTTAACATCCAAAACTCTGATTTAAAGGTTGGAGTTATCCCAATTCAATCCCAACCTTTAAAAAGGGTTAAATAGCATCATTTCACTCATCCATACCATAGAACACATTGTAAAATCACAAGGAAACATGAGTATATTACAATATCTCCCCTTTTGAACCACTCGTCCTCAAATAAAGGCTAAAACTGAGACCGAGAATAGCTAATCTAGGAAGCTAACTGATTGGTTGTATACTGATCATCCATGTGATACTGATTGAGCTGGACTAGCCATGCACATGATGCTGAAAAATCTAACTAAAATAGACATAACTGAATGAATCTAGCATGAATACATATGAAGGATGACATAGATCATGGAACTAGAAATAATAACTTAAGAGTGAGGAAAATTGACCTCAAAATGAATTAGTTTTAGAAGGAAACCAGCATGGGTATTTATACATTATATCTGCTTCTGATTCCACATCTCTCTTACAACTACCTGATTTCTCCAAAGGATTTTGATTGAAACTACTTTATTATTTCTAAGTCTATGCACTTGATGGTCTAGGATATATATTAGTACCTCCTATGTCACACCTCGAAAATCGAGTTGTGATGGGGTCTACATCTCATCGGGAGACAAGCCTAATCCAAGTCGAGAACAAGTAGTGATGGGCCAGTAGAAACCACTAAAAGAAACAAAAAGAAAGAGATGAAGACTAGAAGTATGAATATGACACGAACAACAATATAACTCCCCAAAACCCGGTGCAATGGTTGTAGAGCATCCATATACAAAAAGTACAAAATATAACCCACTGTCACGACCCGATTTCTCGGATCATGATGGCACCTATATACCACCAGTAGGAGAACCAAACCCCGTAGTCCATAGCCGAAGCGGAAGACTACTACAATTAATATAGAAGAATATGAAATGAAATAGTAAAGGTAATAAAGAATTGTGGAATACACCCAAGACCCGATGTCAATGTCAAATGAACCACTAGTATAGAACAAAAAGGATGGAAAATATACAATAT
>JBDJHY010280262.1:0-10214 GCA_039654485.1 Withania somnifera
ACGCCTATCTATTCTCATTATTTTGTTTTAGATGTATATAGATATTTTTAGAAAAATATTTCTATTTGTATACGGAACGCAAGAAAATAAGTTAAAAATTACTTATTTTCTTAAAAAGGGATAATTTTACAAATCAACTTTTGATTATATTAATTAAGGGGTTCATTTGGTAGCTAGAAAGAGTTGAGCATTAATAATAAAATTAGTGAACTTATTTGCGTTTTGAATGTTAAGAACATAAATAAGCAGTCCATACACACTTGTAATCTAACTGTTGTTTTTATAGTTACATTGTTTGATATTTTCAAACATTCTTTAACAAAAATCATAGTTATAAATTTACCATAGACAATTTTTGTTTGTTTTGGAAAAAATTATAATGTACTATTTATATGTTCTTACATAATTTTTGAAACTTCTCCATTTTATGGAGATTATATTTTTATTTTTCACACATTTTATGATTCTTAATTGTATAAAAGTTGATAAATATTGATATATTTTCTTAAAAGATTTATTTAGAGGAAAATTGGGAAAAAAATAAAGGTTGCTACAAGAAAATTATGTTTATCATTAATGCTCATAACTATTGTATTTAATTCAGTTTAGGAAGAATAAGACCAAGGAATTATAAGGAAAATAGAGAGATTTGAGGATAGTAATTATAATTATAGAAACAAATAAGGAAAGAGATAAACATGGCAACTTTAAATTTATGCAAATTTTTAGATGGAAAAAGAACGTTAATATCTGGGATAAAACATAAACAAATTTCCCTTCATTTTATTCTTTTAAGAATGTATTTTTGACTCATGGGAGTGGAAATATCCATAAACAGTTAGAAGTAGTATCAAAATATATTTAATATTTTATACAGATGAATATTGACCATTAATTTATAATAAACAATCTTTTATGTTTCCATTGAATTAGGGTTTATTTTCTCAAGAATATATTTAATTTTTAATTAAAATACTATAATAAAAATCTTAAATACTAATTAAAAAATCAATGCTAACGTAGTAATGTTGGTCATCAAATAGTGTCACTTCACCTCTTCTATGCCTAGCTTTAATATATAGATTTCGATTAAATGAAACTTTTATTTTTCTAAAATTTCCTCTATTCAATTAAAAAAATGAAAGAAAAGAAAAGGAAAAACTAAAAACAGAGAAAGTGAGGAAAAAGAAAAATAAATAACAAATCAAATTTTTATTATGTACTCCTCTTTTTTCTCTTTCAGTTATTTGAATATTATTGTTCTTCGTTTTCTTTCCTTTTGGATTCCTTATTGTCCTTCTCCTTCTCCTTCCCTCAATACAGCTCATATTCCAGTAATAAGAAAGTGATATTAGTTACTTCTCTTCCCTAAAATTCAATATAATGAATATAAATTTTTTAGGACAGATAATTACAAATTTTTATATTGATTGAATCTTAAACTAAAATGGATGATTTTTGACAATAAAAGTTTTTAGCTGAACTATATATGTGTGAAAAATGGTACGTTATCCGTGCCGTGCATTCGTTAGACATTTTTTTTCCTCTTTTTTCTTTGTATGGTATGAGTTACATTCTAATTGATTTACTTTATTTGAATTTATTAAAATTATGAAAAAAGAAGGAATAAATAATCAATTGCCTTACGTAGACAAAGGAAAAAGATTAGGGTACTGATGATTTTTTCGTATAAGAGATAATTGATACAATATCTAAAAATAACAATTAATAAAATATACCATATTTATACATGTTAGTTTTGAGGAGTCAGGCAAATGTCCATTTTATGACATCATTATTTTAAGTTTCATTCTCTACAAAACTACCATACCAGTTTTATATAATGCATTTTAATTTTCACCCCAAATCAGCCTCAAAATTTTATAAAATATAATTTAGTTCATATTCAAAAATATAAATATCATATTTATTTAATTCAAAAATCATACAAATTTCAGAAATTTTTTGATTTTTTTCTGGCGATTTTTCCCGACAACCAACTTTTAAAACTTCATTGTTGTAGTATTAACTTCATTTCATCCTTTTTCCACTCGTTTTATCTCCCATTGTTGCCGCATTATGGCTTTTAAATCACTCCAATATTTTCGAAAAAAATTATACCTTCATTGTATACGTTCTAACTTCGTAAGTGTACCCCAAAATCATATACGTTCCATTATTTTCGATGGCCGGCGTTAAAATTTCCATTTCAGATCTGACAAGCTTTGTACAAAGATCTCGTCTGTATCCAAAGAATGCAAATAGACGAATGCATTGATCTAGCATCGACCACTATAGATTTATATTGCAGTTTATTAATCGACCAACTAAATCTATTATGGTTGTAGCCGATTATATTGTTGTTGGTGTTGAATTTATGGGTGAGTGGGAGGAGACTCGTGGTCATTGGAACTGGAAAGCCGTGAGTAAGGAGACAGTACCCATTGCGCTTCATCGTAATGGCTCTTACAACGATATGATTACAAGCATCCTCAAGAGCGGGGAGTTACCTAATTGTTATCCAAGCTACTTGGTAATTAGTTAAATGATTCACGAGAGGGGGGAAATAAATCCATCATTCATAAAGAAAGATAGGAATATGTCCTTATACATGTTTGATGTAGTTGCTGATGGTTCTAGGCCTAGTCCTCGGGAAAAAGCCTCCACATCAACCCCACAACCACCCCACCCCCACAATTGTCAGTCTATGAAGATTTAACTAAAGACGAGGGTGTTACTGCTCATGTCATAGATATGGATGTGGAAGATGGTCAAAGCACTAAACAAGAAGGGTGTGATGGCGGTGCTGATGAGTATTCTAGATTACAACAAACTCACTCTTTCTCCGATGGGATTGATATTTTTGTTGGCCAATCATTCACCAATAATAAAGACCTGAAGACCTTGTTGAGGATGACTTCAGTGAAAAATTCCTTAAATTTCATTACACCAAAGAGTAGCAAACAATACTATAAAGTGAAAAGTGTATCGCCGAATTATCAGTAGATGCTGAGGGCCTTAAAATACAAGATCTCGGATAGAATTTGTGTCTATAAGTATGTCGGCGAACACTTTTGTGGAGTTGAACACGTTGCTGGCATCCACAGGATTGTCACAACCGATCTCATTGCCTTTATTTGTGTGAATCATTTCCACGGCGACAAAGGTCCTAGCCCCAAAGAAATCGAGATGATAGCTATTAAAGAGCTACATTGCACTCCAACTTATTGGAAGTGTTGGTATGGGAGTGTTCTTTATAAGAACATTATTTGAGGGACACTGGAGCATAGGTGTCCTTGCTTACCCGTCTTTTCTTACATGGTGAACACCCTTAATCCCGGTTCAGTGAATATCTTTATATATGAGGAGGATACGAGCAGATTTATGTACTACTTTATAGCATTTGGGCCTTGCATTCGAGGATATGCTCTTATGAGAAATGTCATTTCCTTTGATGGAACATACCTTTACAAGAAGTACGAGGAAGTGATTTTGAACGCTGTTTGCCAAGATACGGAAAGCTATATATGCCCCATTACATATTATGTGGTGGATAAGGAGAGTGGTGTGTCTTGGGACTTTTTCTTTCAAAAGCTGAAGTTGGTTGTGGTCGATGATCCAAAATTATGTTCCATCTCAGATAGATACAAAAGCATCACCAATGTCATCAAAAGAAATTAAATCACGCCCATCACGGAACATGCATGAGACACCTTGGTGAAAATCTGCGAAAAAATAACCATGTTGGGGATTATCTTAAGGTGTTCTAAAATGCAGGCCAGCCATATAGTTTTGAGGAGTTTGGTGATCACTTTTAGCAGTTGAGGGATAAGTGCCCTGATGTAGCACACATCCTTGAGTATGATATTGACTTTGACAAGTGGAGTAGGGCATATTTCCAAGTTAAGAGGTTTGACTTAATGACCTCAAATATTGCCGAGTCTCTTAAATTGATGTTACAAGACGAGAGAAAGTGCCCCATGTCTTTCATATTCAATTCAATTTCTCGAAAGTTTGGTGAATTATTCTGTCAGAGGCATGATGAGGTTAGCAAAGAAAATATTATATTCGTTCTTGCTTTCGAAAAGATAATAAGGAAAAACATGACCAACGGTGACGGTACGTATATGGAAAATATAAATGGAAGAGTCGATAAATACACCGTATTTGGACATGGACGCACTATCAAAGACAATCTATCAAAAAGGTCATGTTTTTGCAGGCGTTTTAACTTGTAGAAAATACCATGTTCTCATGCAATGACAACTTTGAGATTCAAGCACGACAACGAATATGGTACAAACATCTACAATACTCTTCTTTGGTCTATACGGTCTAGTCCTAACTCCTTGCCTCCCACGAAGCTATCCTTGTAGTTCTTCTAGAGTCAGAATGGGATATTTCAAAAGAATACATGGAGATAAAGGTGCTCCCACCCGACTTTGATTCCAAACACGAAAGGAAGAAGGTGAGTCCCGTTAAAAATGTCTTTGAGTCTTTTAGGAACAAGAGAAAGAACAAGTGCTCCATATGCAAGAGACATGGACATAAGAGAACTACTTGTAACCTCATTGCAAAATAGGATGACATTTGTATACTATTTTTGGGGAAAGCCAATGTATTTCTTAAATATGTATTTTCGGTTTTATCAACAGACTTTACTTTGTGTCTATTATCAATTTATATTTACTTGGCATATATTATGAAGCCTTTTCATATATATCCCATTTTCCTAAACGTATGGTTTCCATTATTGACTTTGTGTAAAGTTTATTGCAATTTAAATAAATAATTAACTCAGGCCTAAGTTTATTATCAAACAATAAATTTGAAAAAATCCAATAAATTTCGTTTAAGGGTAATGATGAAACTTCATAGAAAAGATGCAGCCGTGTTGAATTGATTGAGGTTTACTCATTTTTCCATACCATGTCCTCGACTAAAACTGTAGCACACGTCAATTAACAATTTGACGACATTTCCTATGGATTTTCTTTAGATCTCTTTAAATTGTCTTAGTCTATGAAAATTTCAATCATCTTCCTCTACAAGCTATAGTCTAGAAAACTTAGATTTTGAAAAAAATTGCAAGACAAGGCAACAGAAGAACAACACAAATGAACCATCTCAGGTAGGAGGTCCTTAGGATGAGGGACGATCTGGACTTTCTCTTTCAAGCGCTCGTCGCCGATCAACGGGGCCTAAAGAGGGTGCTCCGACAAATAGCCCATTTTTTACGAGCCATTGTGGAGAGGCTTAGCCTCAATACCAACTAACACATCACCCCCATTATCCCTTTAGTTAGGTTCATTTTACTGCATAGTGTAGGTTTTTTTTGTTTTAGGATTTATTGCATGCAACTTTCATGGTAGAGTCCATATAAGCTTCTTCTTTTTGCTTTTTTTTTTGTTTATCTATCTGACGTATGCAATGAAATTCTTTGCTTAATGAATATAATATTTTTTTTCAATCTGATGTATTCATTTTCATTCCATTGCTTTCGTATTTTTTTTAAAATTCAAACAACGATCTGTTGAAGTTTTAAGTTGCACTGTCAGATATTTTAGGCGTAGATAAAATGCATAATCTATAATTAACAAGCGAATTCATTAATACTTAACTAGTATAAATATATAGAAAATCTTAAATATGAATAAAATAAACTAAAATGGACTGACATTAATCCATAATTTTCTACTAGGCCAAGTGCTTAATTGATAATCAACTAACACACAAGTCTATACTTTACTAGTAGAATGTATATCCTATATAAAATATGGCTAAACAATTATTAAAATGGAAAGAAATTAATTGTCATCAATAATCAATCACCAGACTGGGATATAACAGACTGATAGAATATATAGGCATGCTAAAATATGCTTTATAATAAAATAAAATAAAATAAAACATTAAGCTAATGTGTCAACACCTAATTACATCACACAAGAGTCCACTAACAATTGAAAATGTGATCAAATGTATTAGGATGAGTAAGTCTTGGTACAAATAATGTTTGAGAACAAGTAATGATCCTCAAAGCACAAGTTTGTTTCGAGGAAGTGGTTCTCACTACCATTGCTCTACCACATACAAATTTAATCATGATTCCAATTATTTTGGACAATTATATGATGTAATAAAGTAGTTTTACAATGTTTGAATGTATTAATTCCTATTATTTTATTTTATTTTTTAGTCATATTATTGATTGTCTATATAATATAATGGTAAATTATATATTACCTTCACTGTGTAGCTTCGATGGATGTACAAGACTATGATCGACCAAAGGATTTATTATAAACAAATATTGACAAGGAATGGTATATGAATGAAAAGATAAAATAAAATATAATAAGGAAAATCAATACATTTAAGTGTGGTAAAACTACTATACATCATATGATTGTCTAAAATAATTGAGATCATGATCAAGTATGTACGTGGTAGACAAATGGCAGTGAGAACCACTTCCCCAGAATAAACTTGTGCTTTGATGATTATTACTTGCTCTCAAACATTACTTGTACCAAGACTCACTCATTCTAATACTCATTTGATCACATTTCCAACGGTTAGTGGATTCTTGTGTGATGTAAATAGGTGTTGACACATTGACTGAATGTTTTATTTTATTTTTTATTTTATAAGGCATATTTTAGCATTCTTATACATTCTTTTGATTTATTATATTCCGGTCAGGTGATTGATTATCAATTACACACTTAGTCTATCCGAAATTTACAGATTAATTATAATCTATGAATTCAAGTTATAACTTGTCACTTTATTAATATCTTGCCATTGTAGTCATTTTTTTGTAATATTTTATTTAGGCAATAGATTTTACTGGTAAAATATAGACGCCTGTCTTAGTTGATTATCAATTACGCACTTAGTCTATTCGAAAATTATGGACTAATTGTAGTCTATGAATTTAACTCATAGATTGTCAATTTATTAATTTCTTGTCATTTCTGTCATTTTTACCCATATTTTAAATAGGCTATGCATTCTACTAGTAAAGTATAGACTTGTGTACTAGTTGATAATCGATTACACACTTAGTCTATCAGAAATTTAGTAGTTAATTATAGTTTATGAATTTAAGTTATAACTTGTCACTTTATTAATTTTTTTCCATTTTACTCATTTTTTTTCATATTTTATAAAGGTTCTATATTCTACTGGTAAATTATAAACATGTGTTTGATTTGATTATAGATTACGTACTTAGTGCTAAATCTCCTATCTTATTTATTTTTTATTCTTAAGGCATATTTTAGCATATCTTTACATTCAACAGGTATATTATCAATCAGTGCAGTAGCTGTGTATGTATGATTGATATATCTACAATACATGAGCTAGTTTAGTACATAAATTATGGCGTTAGTATATGATAAATTATTTGAATCATTTATGTTCGAAATGCAACAGTCAAAAAGTACATAATTCCAATGGTAACTTTTAAATTACTTTCCTTTTAAGCCATACAAGATGACGTTTATTATAATTTATAGCCATCAAGTATAGATTTATGAGGTGTATAATACATTTTTTGTTTGGTAGATTATACACTATGCTCCAGCTTAACGATAAAAAATATATTCACAATGATAACAATTCGGCATATATAAAAGAATGAGACCTCTTTTGGACACCACAATTTTCTTTTCTTCATATACTCCTTTATTTTTTTCAACACCTACAATGGCTCAATCATCTCAAACATCAAACGTTGACAAATCAAGAAGAATTTAAATAGATATTTGAATTTATGACTGTAGTGAATCGCGCTGTCTTGAAGACATCACGAACCCTTAAGAATCCAGGTCGCATATTCTACAATGTGATGTTGGAAAAGTGAGCTTTATTAAAAGCTGTACTTTTTTTGAGCTAGTTAAGAAATAAAGCCGTATAATTATTCATTATTTGTTTAGGATAATGGTGGATGCTCTTGTTTAGGAAATATAGAGATATCGTAGCTCAGTCAATACGCCCCACTCCCAGGCTCTTACCTGATTAGGGAACAATATCATCACACATGGCTGCTAACCACCCAGTGACATATCTGGCTATCTATGGCCAAGTGGCCATACACACCCTAATCATACACAATATCTCAAGTAAAACACAGAATAACTAGCCTACCTAGTCGGTTCTAAAGCCATTAGCCTAAATTAGGGATAGCTACTAAACTCTAATTACTAGTATAGTCTCATTCCCAACCTTACTACATTCTGGAGTCGCCATATAAATAATACGCACCAAAGGTGTTACTCTTCCCCCAACCACACTATATTCTAGAGCTGACGTTAAACACGTGGGTAGGAAAATATAGTCCCAGGGTAAGTAGTTAAGCTAAAATCTAGCTAAGTAGGCCATAGACCAAAAAAATAAGCATATCTGAGCCCGACTAGTATTCTCAGCCCAGTTATTGCACTTTGCTATGCATATACTATACTATACCCAATCTGAAGAAAGTAAATCGTAACTTATCTGGATTCTGGCGATGTCCTCGAGAAGTGTGCCCAAATATCTAATGAATCATGTACGAAATTTAAAATCACGTTAAGTTGGCAAAAATATAACCCACGTGTCAAGAAGAGTTAAACAAGACCCATATTGCTATACAATTGACGAGGTTGAAATCCAAACTAAAAATGGGTCCATAAACCCTAATAGCTCGAAAAAAGGAAATAAATATATCAACACGTAGAGCACAACTCATACATCATGTGGTACAAAATAGGCTCAATTTAACAGTAGAATTGAAAGATATAAGCCTGAAAACTTTATTACAATTGCAAAAACGAAGAATTACCAGGTAAAAATGATTGCACGACCACCTAACCAAGGTTTTACATATCAAAACTTGATTATACACCTCCAAAATCTCATAAGTAGCTCTGGAGTATCAAGAAATTAAGAGAAAATAGAGTGAAAATGAGAAATTTGCATGAAGAAGAAATTTATATAGATCCACCGACTTATTTGCCACTAGTTTATTAGATATTGATTTATCGGTCATATGGCAGCTAAATCGGTTCTCGTAGCATTCGCCTGGCAGATATTTGGTAAAATTTTAAAAGACGCACATAATGGAAATAGAGTCCAATTCTAACATTCAATATATGAAATCTTCATGTAATCGATATCTCGAACTCAACGGAAATGATGAAAAGGAAATTCAGAATCGTATAAGCTGATCAAGGCTCAAAAAAACTATAATTGTAAAGAAATTCAAACCGTAAAGCTGCCAGGGAGACACCCTATCGGTCCTAGTAAGTCACAAATGAGTTGGAGCAGTTACATGAATGCTCTAAACATATAGAAACCGCGGGAATCACGGAAGTTACCCCAAGGTCCATTACAATTGCTCTTCATATTTTAGGATTTATAATTGTTTGAAATTGACCCATGATTGAACTTCTATAAAAACTAAGCAGGTAAGAGAGTTTTGAGTTTTGTGTTTGGGGTTCCTTATGCTTAATCCACACCAAACACTCTTCATCAGCTTGGTGAAATATCTTAAGACATATTAAGTAAGAAATCATTGGACTCGGGTCTAACCATATGTGTAGAACAGTTTCAGCCATAGTTCAAAAGTTTAAGGTGTTACATTTTGTCTACATTTCTTACAATCAAAATCTTGTGTGATTTGCTATCATTGAGTGGTTTATTTTTCTACAGAATTAAAGTACCATTATTCTCTAGAGGTTGATTATTTTTCTAGAAGGATATATTCTTAACCTCAGGTACTTGAGGAGAATAATTTTATAATGGACACACCGTACATTCAGTAAACTTGATAATTTCTTTCTTCATCTTTTTCTGTCTTAAAGTTTTAGGTTTTACTTGTTGTTCTTCATAGTTAAATAGAAATTATATAAATATCTCAAAATAACTTTATATTTTTGTTATGGCAATCCGAGAAGATAATCATTTATGGAGATTTTAATTGCCATATTCAGGAAACTTCTAGTGATTTTGATATGTATAGAGCCTTTGGTTTTGAGAAATTATATATATATATATATCTCAAAATAATTTTATATTTTTGTTATGGAAATCCGAGAAGATAATCATTTTTGGAGATTTTAATTGCCATATTCGAGAAACTTCTAGTGATTTTGATATGTATAGAGCCTTTGGTTTTAGGTTAGAACGAAGGTGGAGCCTTGCTCCTGAATTTTTCTAAAATGTTA
>JBDJHY010280273.1:0-10214 GCA_039654485.1 Withania somnifera
CCATTCCAATCTCCATAACTCCACTTATTATCTCACTTCCTTCATCGATCTTCACCCTTCTCTCAAACCCCTTATTGACCTTACCTCCTCCGCTGCCGCCGGTGGTGGTGGCCGTGACACCCACCGCCGTCAAAGGCGACCGTTTCTTCATCTATCACGTGTTGGTACTCTTGATGATGACTTCTTTTCTGGGGATTCGGACCTTGACAAATCACTTTTTCACCCTTCTTACAAACCCCAACTCAATTCCACTTTCGTAATTCTATCAAACTTTGACCCCAAAATCGTTGATAATGGGATTTTGTTTAACAAAATTCGTAATGGGTTTGTATCTTTTAAGGTTGTTCTTGACAAAACCAAGAATTTGTCTCGTGGTAGCAGTATTGAAAATGAATTGAAAAATGAAAATGGGGTTGTGGATTTGAAATTCTCGATAAAGGGTCTTGAATTGGATCGTAATGAAGCGAGTGCGTTGTTGTTGCTTGTAAGTTTGTTATCAGCTGCTTATGCTTATGTAGTGTTGGCTTTTTTAGTTACTTATACATGGGTTAATGGGATTGTTTTCTTGAAAGTGTTAGACAATGTGTTAGGGAATTTCAGGTCGATTTTTAGGACAGCATGGGAAGGGTCGAATTTGGGGTTAAGAAGGCTTTCGGGATTTGTTTTGATGAGGTGGGCAGTAAGGGATGCATTAGCTCAATTGTTGGGTATATGGGTTTTTGGAGAAATTGAGGATCAATATGTGTTTTTTAAGGTTATTGTGAGGATGAAATTGATGCCATTTTCGGATGTGGCACCGTGGGTTAAAGAGTATGAGAAGGAAAGTTTGTGTTTTATCCTTTCGTGGTTCTTGGTTGAGTTGGTTGTGGGATTGATTTTTGCTGTTGATTCTTGGGTTTCAATTGTGGATTCGAGGAAAAGTGGTAGAGAGGTTTTTAAAGAAGGGTGTCATTTGTTGAGTATTTTGGTGTATCCTGCTATAGGGATTAAATGTTGGGAAGTTTTGGTTTGTGGGTGGTGTACGAGATGGATATTGGGTCGAATATTTGGAGAATTGTTTGCACTGGCGTTTCAGTCTGTTATGGAAGTTTATTTCATGGTAGCTTGGTTGACGTTTTACTTGGCTGCAAGGTATAATGATGCCTCCTCGGTTGGGAGGACATTTGGACGAAGAGAATTGGAAGGCTTTCTCGAGGGCGTTAGATGATACTTGGTGGGGATTTGCTAAAGATTCATTCCTCTGCCTTGGCATTACATTGAATGAAGCTTTAAATGGATGAACTATCGCACTGGTGGGGGTAATCTTTTTGTGCTCTTGATGTTCAATGCTTCGAAATTGTGAGTCAGCACGACACTGTCCCCAACTATGCTCTGTATGTGCTCTGTTCTGAGGCAATATATGACTTATATATTTCTTCGGAACTTGTTGGCTATTCCATATCCATTTCAGAGTATATGCTTTACCATACAAGTCTTTCATGGTGATGAAACTGGAAAACTAGTTGTAATAGTTGTATTTTTCCTTTTACGTTTAAGGGTAAATGATTACGTGAGCCTTCATTTTTTTTCTTTTTATCACGTTGCTGTTGTAGATTCCAATGTTTCTAAGTAAGTTGATTTGTATAAGATACATGGTTATCGTTGAACTAAACCTTTCCACTCCTCTACTTGAAAAAGATCAAATTTTTGGGTTTGAACTTTCTTTTGATTAATGTATGAACATTGCAAATTTGTTGTTCTTTACCTTGTAACTTTGGAAGAATTAATAATTGAAGAATTATTGCTCAGATGATTGAGTAAATGCTAAAGAAAAATCTCATGTTTGCTTGAAAAGAACTGATATTGTTCCTTTTTCATTTTCTGGCTAGATGGTTCAACTTTTCTTTTCCTTTCTCGGCCCCTTACTTGCATAGCTACAGAAAACAAGGCTCGGCCTCTTTAAAGAACCTATAAAGTGTAAACAAACTGAAATCTGGATTTAACACTTTTATCTCTTAAAACACTATGTTCACGTATTAAAGTTTGTAGTCTCTAGTACAGTCAGGTAAGGAGTCCGAATTCTGATAGGATGTATTGTGTGGGGACTCAACTCTGACAGATTAGTTTCCTCACTTGTTTCATATTACTATGGTTAGATGAGTAAGAAGGCCACAATAGCTGAGCTTCTCAAAAGAGATGGATGCTAAGTGTTCAACGTAGGGAAACAAGTGGCTGGAATGTAGTGCTCAGTAGGAATTTAAATTACTGGGAAATGGAAAGGATGTCAGAAATTTTGTGGAGACATTTAAAGTGTATTAAATGATGAAAGGACAAGGTAACCCGGAGAGCAAAAAAGCAAAGGTGTTTTTTCAGTGTCAAATCTGGTACAACTTACTAACAGAAGGAACTGATCAGATTCCCTCTTGATCTTGGAGATAGATCTGGAAAAATAGTGATTCTCAAAAAGTATTATGCTTTTCTTGGCTGGTGGCTCAAGAATGCTAAGTCATGCTTAGTCTAACCCGTGAGTTCTATATTGAAGAACCTAAAAATAAATATTTCTCTTGATTATAATTTTTTCAATCCATTTATTCATAATTGTTGTTTGTGTTTGTAGTTGTTATTTTTGAGTTACATTCGCACTTTCTTTTCTTTTTCATTTGAGCCTTTCTTCATCAAATATTTGTCAGGGTTCTGCGGTTAACGCCCCAATAGATTTTAGTGTTTTTACTCGACCTCTACTTTTGGTTACATTGTACTCCGACAAGCTTGTGTGGCAGCCAAGTGTGGGTTCTTAGAACGGATTCATCACGTCTCTTGAAGCTTTTTCGAATCGTCCTTGCTAGGCGGTGAGCTCTTGAAGCTTGCTGAAAGCCTTAAAGACTGAAATTGTTGTGGTAGTCAGCGTGGCTTTTCAAAGATCCTATAGCTTTTTCGGTAAGCATGGTTCACCTAACTATTGTATAACCATATTATCTAAGTTGTTAGAGATTACAAACCTTTTATTTACTTAATTATATCTTTGGCTTAGAAATGAGACATAAACAAGTATGCTATGACAATTTTATTTGCTCACTTACAAACCAGTTAGCAAAAAACATAAGCATTCCCCCCGACTAAACAAAAACTTTCAGGGATGCTATGACATTAAGTACAAAGACCTAGAATTCTTTTCTTTCCAAACTGTCCACCAAAAACATGCAGGGATGAGTTTCCACCAGTTCTTTTGCTTAACACCTTCAATTAGGCCATTCCAGCATCTCAGGAGATCCATTGTCTTCAGCACCACCACAAAAAAAACTAGTTTTGAGGATTTCATTAATGATTTCAGTTCTATTAATGGAGTCACTCCTGTCATGGTTATTGGTTTTTATTTTAATATTATAGATTTTGTTCACTTAGTGCCATAATAAGTCATACCCCATGGATTTTGGCATCAGAAATATTGAGGTTTTTATATCCTTGCCACAATTGTGGCTTTATCTGATTAGGTATAGTCACATCGAACATTTTCTGTAGAAACTTTATGAAGGAAAATGAATGGTTGAATACATTTTTTTTTGAAATTGGTAATGTTGTATTCCTCAGCATACTGGAGACCTCCAAAAAGGTAGTTACAAGCTAAATCAAGAGCTTAATTATAGTAATCCTAAAAGATCTTTCTATACAATGTTCTTTACACCAAAAGTAGAAAGTTGCAATACAGCTGAACTTATCCTCAAAGTTTCTTCGATTCCTCTCTCTCTATATAGTCCACCAGGTACAGTGTGGAATTATTCTCCACCACTTCTTTTATGTCTTGCTTCCCCCTCTCCTAATCCAACTTCTTGTGTGTTCTGACATTGACCAATTGGTCTCTGTTAAACTGAGGAACAGAGTCAAAAGCTGAGATGTGACTTTACAATTGAGGAACAAATGATTATTTGTCTCTCTAGCCTCACTGCATAGCATGCATCTAGACACAATTGGCAATACCTTTTCTGTAGGATCTCATGAATGACGCAAGCTTTCCTGATCACTAACCAAGCAAAGCACTTAACTTTAGTAGGAGCCATACTTTCCCATACATGCTTCCAAGTATCTATTTTGGTCTCGGGCATCCTGGATGTCTCTTTCCTATAAATTTGACCTATAGAGAATTTTCCATCCTTATCATGTTTCCATCTAAAAGTGTCTTCCTCTGTAGTGGTGCCTTTGCAGCCATCAATCATCTGCAATAGCTCCATAAATTTACCTACTTCCCAGTCATTAAGATACCTCATGAAAATGAGGTTCCATCCCTAAGGAGACAACTATCAGCCAATGTAGCCTCAAGGTTGGTGCATATATTAGGTAAATCAGGAAAAACTTGCATTAAGACATCCTTCCCATAAGTCCTTCCAAAATAGTATTTTGTAACCTGCACCCACCTCATAACATGAATTCTTTGCTAGTCTAGGCCAAAGATTCCTTATAGATCTCCATTCTGATTTCCGTAGGTGGTTGATACTGCATTGGTAGGTTACCTCTTTCCACAGAGCGTGTTCATTTTCATTAAATCTCCATAACCATTTCATGAGCAAGCAATCATTCTGTATTTTCAGATTCCTGACTCTTAATCCACCGGCCTCCTTGTGTAATTGTGTAATCTCCCGTTCTACAAAGTGATACCCCCTTCACCTCCTTGTTTCCAAACCAAAGAAAATTCCTTCTTAATCTATCCAATTTCTTGACCCACACTTATTGGAATGGGGCACAGAGACATCACATACGTGGGCAGTGAATCCAGAACTGCATTATCAAAGTGAACCTACCTTCAAGAGACAAATATTGTGTCTTCCAATGTTCCAACTTCTTCTCGATCTTTTCCACAATCCCATCCCAGATAACCAATTCTTTTTGTTTGTTGCCTAATGGCATGCCCAAATAAACTGTTGGTAATTTGTCTACCTTACACCCCAGAATACATTCTGGCGCTTTTAGATCATAATATCAGTTACAAGTGGTAGTGGTCAAATGAAGTGATGGGGGTGTGAGGACTGGTCTTCAATGATCATCAAAACTCTTATGTGACTGAGATTCAAAAAAGACGGTTATATATGGTTAGAAGCAAATGCCAGAATTCTACAAATGACAAGGTTTAGACTGTTGTACCTTTGTATATATGAATACAAGATAAGTTGGCACATGCAAAATCTAATATTTGGATGCGTACTCTATGAGATCACCAAATTACTCAACAAGTTATGTTTATTACGAATATATGATACTTATTAAGTTTTCCTTATCTATGTTTCAAGTGATAATCATTTATTACTAACTTAGGTAATTTTGATAAGAATTAGCAACTTCAGTACTTCAACAGCACGGAGTTTCTATGTTGAGTTCAATTCGTTAAGAAGTTCCTGGATGCAGAATGCTCTTGCTTCAAATGGATATTTGGTTGTTTATAAGGTTGAGATCTGTTTTGTTGCACTCAACTGATTTCTGTCTTAAAAAGGTAAATCTAGGATCAAACTGATCTTACCTAGATGATGAATTTCTTATCCATTGATAACCACTTCTGATCCCTTTGTTGAAGTTGGTTAACTTGCAGCCCTATAAGCTGATTTAGTCTTTCGGAGCTTCTGGGTTAGTGTTTCTTTTTTTTTTTTTTTTTTTAAATTGGTCGTGTTGACTGTCTTCTCTTTTCACGGGCCAAATGTCGTCTATAAAATCCTCAGGATAAAAAATTAACCGTTTGCTTTGCTCAATATTCTTTTGTGCAGTTGGATCTCCAAACAGTAAAAGAATAGCTAAACAGTCATTGAACTGTTCTGTAACTCAGTCTTTAATGTTTATAATTGTCATTGTAATTCAAAATTTGTCTTGCAGACTGTTGATGAACAGCTTCAAACTTTTCTGTTCAATTCTTAAGCAGTTGTATGTTTGATTTATAAGATAGAAGGTGGGGACCCGGGGGTGGGGGGTCGGATAAGGGGGTAAAGAGTTTCGTATTTGCTCAAGCTTGTTAGGTGGAACAAAATTATTTTCATTGACATCACATCGGATACTAGGAGTTGAATATGTTTTTATCTTTGTACCTTTTTGTCTGTCGATATTGGTGAATGGAGTTTATCAGTTCATGGGAAGACTAATTTTATTGTTGTATTTCTCCCTATTTTGCTAATTTTGAAGTACACTTAACATAAAACAAAATTTTCACTCCTAAGGAAGTTGTAGTTCTTGGCGTGCTTGAATATTGTTATGTAGAATTCAGCTGAACTGCTGAAGTGGTTTCTCTCTTATAGTGCTCTTTCCTTACTTTTTGAACTTGACTATTTTGGGTCGCATTGGTTGGAGAGTTAGTCTACTTGTCTACATCTAGCAATCTTTTTCACTACTCAAATAAGCTCATTGTTCTTTCTCAGTTTGATTGGCGGAAGAGGATGTGGGATTTTTTCAACTTTCTCTTGCATATCCTTTTCTTCGTCCTGTCTCTTCTTCATAGATGTATCTTCCTTTTCTCATCTGCTCCTTTCTGGATAGTTGCATATTAAATTGGTAGCTATAGAAAGGATTTGATCTTAGAATGACAACAATTTACAAGATCTTCAAGGTATGACTTAGCCAACTAAATGACATGTTTGGTGAGGAAGCACCTAAACCAGCAGCAAGTTATGAATGAAAATTTATGTTAGAAGAAAAACAAAGAAAAGAAGCTACAGGTTGGTAATCTGATGAACTTCTCTATGAAACTTCTGATAGTCTTGAATATGGCGTGCTTCTTGAACAACCATGATGTTGGTTACAAAAACCAGTATACCTGTTTGTGATACATATCTAAAGCTTGGTGAGACCCCCCTTCCCCATTTATCACTTTCTTACGAACTGTTATTTCATCAAGATATCACATCTTGTTTATCTTCTATGTTTGTGATATCCTACTTGGTTTCCTTGCAAGATTATATCTGTTTATGGCTCGTCTCTGTGATCTTCTGATTCAAAATATCTTCATGCTTAAGGCTCATAGGGTGCCCGAACTTGTTCTGTATCTCCAATGTTTAACCTCTTACTCACCTTTCAGGAATTATCTTTGTCGACTTTACAACGTTCCTTGTTCTTGGTATTTAGTTTTGTTTTTAACACTTTAGAAGGAGGTAATGTACTTCGGAATTTACAGAATTTTGACTATTTGTGCCTCCGCCCTATGTTCTGAATGGATGTTATTTCGTGGATTGCCTTCTGGTGCTCACTCCTGTTTTTATCTGATGGCTTGGTCCCATTTTTGAGTTGAGTGTTTCCCCCTTCCTTCACATGATTGTGGATAGTTTTGGCTTTAATCTTCTATTCATACATGCATATAAAAAAAAGTTCGGATCCACCATTTATTTAATCAGTAATTTCCACTATAGCGTCAACGGCTTGCAACTTAGAGCATGCCTCTTTCATTTGTTATCAACTGCTTGTATATTTCCTTCTTCAGAAATTATAAATCTGTGTAAACGTGTAGGCTGTTGGCACCGTACTTCATTGACCTGTTTAAGCTCTTTCTCCTGAAGATTTGTTAAAGTTGTGTAACCATCTCATATAAAATCTTACTCTGTTCGAGAGAGCACACTTTTATTTATTTAATTATGTTTTCAACATTTAAATGTGGCAAGGTCCTGCAAAAGCTGGCCTTCCTCAATTTGTCTCGAGTATTTGTGACTGCCGTAACTTTGTTTCATCTTTTTCTATTTTTCATGCCTTGGCCCATAGGCTCATATCTTTATTCGTCTGTTTATGTGGAATTGGTTAATTCATTAAAAGGGTTTTGAGAAATGGATGATTATGTTTGATAGCTCTTTATTTTTTGTTCAGTATTCATTAACTGAATTTAGCTCATCATGTTACATTTGGAGTTGATTGATTTTAGAATTCCTTTAGATAAAAAAATGTCGTCTTGCATTTCATTTTCTTGTTAATCTCATCTATGATCTATCTTCTGTTACATTATGCAAGTGTTCTTGTTCTTTGAAGCTTCACTAGTATGTAGGCTGTGTAACACCCTAACCTAGCAGTACAGTTTTCCTTCCTTCACAATACAAGTTAGAGCCACTTAAATAATAATATATTTCCAGTTAAGTAATTTCGTGAAGCACCTAATGGGGAAGTAGGTGTAACTAAATGGTGCGGAGGATATAATAATGAATGTAAAGCCATTCTTAGTTTCCGGATTAGTTTCTGATTTGGTCCTATAGAACTCTTCTAGTTAATAATTTTTCCTGGAAAATTAGTAAAAAGGAAAATTAATTAGATGAGTGATAAAGAAACATTCTGGCAGTTCACTTTTGTAGTTTGGAAAAACTTTTTATCCCATACTGTTCTTTCTACATCTGCTGGTTCCATTTGCACAACTTTCCCCTCTTTACTTTAATATGTCATAATAAATAGCTGCTTACATTACTTGCCCTAATATACTCTAGTGTATTATTGGTTGCAAGTTGATAGCTAAGAGTAATGCTAAAATCTTAAGTTAGATGTAGATCTGTCATAAGAGAAAAACGTTTAACTTTCAACTCTGCTTATGACAAGAACAGAGGATTGATTGGTTTTCTTTTCAAAAATCTTCATTTTCATTTGAAATGGATTGCTTTGGGTGCTTGCACCTAAAATAAATAAATAAAGGTATCCCGTCTCTAGAAGTGTACACACAGTTCAACATGTATTAGTGTAGATGTAATTTTTGGTTGGTTAACCAACAGAACTTTTCACGTGTTTGGCGTAAAGTAAAAAAGTTTGTCAGCATGTACGATACTGTGTTTCACATTTAAAACAAATTAATAGATGCGTCCAATTTCTAGCAATTTAAGCTTTTAGATTCGCTAACACAATGTAAGAAGAAAGGGTCTTATCATGGCACTGTCAGGTCTTTGATCTGTTACAACATTGGAACTGTTTATCCTCCTCTGTTATGGAGGTTTACTTCTCCTTGCTACATTATTGTCCTGCTGATTAAAATCTCTGTGGAGCTATTGGGCTGTTTTTCAGATGCTTTATTCAACTTTCGGTTTTATTGCTTGGCTTTTTCTGTTGCCCTTCTTTCGATGGATGGAGCTTCCTCTCTTACCATAACATTTATGCCTGTTTTCTCTTCCTGGAACTGATCAAATAATACATTATCAGCTGCTTTACAAATCTGTGTTCGATGTACATTATGGTCGACCAATTTCAGTCCAGTTTATTCCAGTGCCAAATTGTTGGTTTCTCAGTGCTCGTATGATTTGGAATTGGGCTGTGCCGTATAAAGGCTTCTATGCTTTTCAATTTAGCTTGTTGCGCTGCAGATTGTGATTAACTGCTTGTAGTTGTTGTAATCTAATAAATGATAAAATAAAATTAATAGCATCTGATACATTGTAGATATTGTAGTTCCCTTGTCGCTAAACTTATTATGGCACGAGGAATTGTGCCTATTAATGCTTATTGTCAAGCTGTTGGAACTAGAATTCCAATTGAGATGATCAACAAAGATGGCTGTTAGGAGCACTTGAGCAGCTTAGAAAGGTGTAAAGTTTCGGAAATAATCTGCTGCCATTCTTCCTTTACACTCAATGTATCATCTTGATTACTGTGCCTAATATGGGAGGTTCGTAACATTTCAACAAATGATCTGTTCTACTGTAGGTGAAGAATGAAGCACTTGAGGTGACGTCCAGTCAGTCAGTCTAGATTCTTTTTGGTTGACTTAATAGCTTTAATCAGAAATCTATGGTTTCTTGCATAAAGAAGTAACGCTCAACTTCGTAGGTAATGAATTTTATATATGTCAACATTCTAAACAAATGAGTTAAGCATCATGGATGAATTACGATCACGTGCTTCATGATTGGACCTTTCACGTGCTTTGTGATTGGACCTTCAAAAGCAGATTGAGATACGTCGACTTTCTGGTGATGTGGCACATCTAATAACACTAATGAAGATGTTCTCATCGCAGGGAATCCATAATTTCGAATCAGCAGAGAATTCATAAACTTCTTGAGCTTGATCCAGCAATGCCTTGAAGAGTGGATGCTTCAGCAAGCTGATTTTTATTACAAATCTCTTTTGGTACTTCCCTACATAAACTACCGCATGACCTTTTGGAACATCCCTTGGGATAGACTTTTCTTCTTTTAGGAAAGGCCACATAGTCCATTTGCAGCATTTGTCGCAAGCTGATGAAGGTTTGACTTTGCCACCCATCTTTTGCCATTTATTTTGGCATGCCCTGAGAAACTTACTGTCCATCA
>JBDJHY010280284.1:0-10214 GCA_039654485.1 Withania somnifera
TCGAATCTTGACTTAATGGTTTGGTCATCAATCAAAACATGAAGGGACGATTCTCGTGAACCAACCTTGGTCCAACAGAAATTAATGTCAGGAATCTCAGACCCGAAATCCTTGAACTGAACCAAATGATAAATACATCCCTTGGAAATCACCCTTTTAGCCTTCAAATATGACATGAACTTACCCTTAGGAACAGTGACACTACCCTTCCACTCGAGAATGAACTTATTAGGAAGTTTGAAATGGACAACTCTAGTCCTACAATCTATGGTGGCATGGCAATAATATAGCCAATCCATTCCAAGAATGACATCTAAATCCACCATAGCTAACTCGACTATATCAGCAGGAAAGATTTCATCATAGACTAAAACAGAGCAATTACGCTAGACTCTTTTGGATAAAATGGTCTCACCTAGTGGAGTAGTGAAACAAAAGGTTCTGAGAGATTTTTAGGATTAACTCCAAATTGATTAGCAACACAATGTGATATGAAGGATAGATTAGCACCAGGGTATAGAAATGCATACGCACTAATGTCGTGAACTTCAAGCATACCTGTAAAATCATTAGACTGCTCCTTCTCTTGTCTAGACCCCATAACATACAGCCTGTTCTGTCACACAGTACCAGATAATGTGTCGTGCTGAGTGGGATGAACTGCTGGAGCTAAAACTGAAGAAGCATTTTGAGCTCTACTGATACAATCCTTCAACCTGACTTGCCCCAACCAAAACATCCCTTAGCAGAGGTACACTTCTGAATCTTATGACCTGGCTGGCCATATTTGTAGCATACACCCAATCCAAGTCTATACTCTCCTGGGTGATTTTGTAACACACTTAGCACATGTAGGATAAGATCGCCCTCTCAAAACCCTATTCCGGGTAACTGACTTAATCCTTAATGACCTATAATCATGAACACCCTAAAAAACTGGTGCCGGAACAGCATGGTGAGTCTGAGCCAACATCGTCACTGTCTGAGCCATTGTGTATATCATAATTCTTAGCTCCTCATTAGTAACATCTCCCTTAGGTTGTAGATGAGGAACTGGTACAGGTGCAGGAGGAGCCTGATTGGCTTGACGATTTGATCGATGGGGAGGCATAATTTGAAGTGCGCAAGCATGAGTTAGATTGGAAATTGTAGGAGTTAAACTCCGAAGCACGAAATAATACATGAAAATAAGGAATTTTTTCCTAAACGTTTAGTAGCCTCTAAGTTATAAGTATGTGGCCATTCATACCCATAACAAAGACTACCTTACGCTGGCTTTCAGACATCGTAGGATACACTCAAACTAGCACTCTGATACCAAGCTTGTAACACCCCTGAGTCACCCCCTAGGTATTACAGGGCATCCTCCAATATTGGGTTGCCCCAAGAGATTCAAACGAACCCTTCTAGATAAATCATACTCTAATATACACTCATAAGAGAAAGCATAACTAAGTAATATCAATATATTATCTATGGTAGGACCATCTCATGTAAGTTAATAAAAGATAATACCAGAATAATGGATAACTCAATATTAATTCTAACACAACTTTCCAAAAGCCACTAAGTAAATATAGCTCTAAGATGCCATGGACAAGCTCCAAGATAACCTTAGAGTCAAAGTAAGACAACTCAAAATAGTAATACGTGTAATATCGGTATCTAGGAAAATAACAGCTCCAAAGATGACTTAAGTTCCTGAAATATGGGAACTGACCACTATCTCAAAATCTCAGAATGTAAGCTCAGTAACCAGGAGTAGATAGAAAGTCACCTGAACCTACATGGATGAAGATCATGTAGCACAAAATAGCGGCTAGTAATGGAATTATTGAGTAAGCCAAAAAGGTAAGAAATAGCAGGTAAATGCAACATGTTCAAAGTAATTAAGTGACCATATCAAGTGCCTGAATCATGAATGGATATCCAATACATGAGCAGTAATAATGCCAGTAAATCCTTGTCAAAATCTATGTAAATATCAATAGTGAGATCAATGTGGTAAATGACTCAAATTAAAATATATCAAGTTCAAATATCAGTGTGTGAGGTTCTATAACTAATATATAAGACCACATGAGCAGAATGTAGAATCCAGCATCCTCTTACTGGGAAGGAACACATCGCCCCACCATAAGCATGTATCGTACCTATAACTAATGGATCCAACAAGAACATAGCATGACATGGATTTAGCTGGTGTCATTTATCAATCCTATGGCAACATAGTTTGGGACTTAGTTCGTCGGTGCTAATATTACTCCTAAATATACTATTCCTAAATTAATATCCTTAAAACATTTCTCAATATTCTCATGTCGGCCTCAATGGGCGATAATTCTCATGTCCAGCCTCAATAGGCGATAATTCTCATGTCCAAGCCTCAATGGGCAATAATCATATCAAACTTCTCAAAACTTTTTCATGTCAAGGCATTATTCTTAGCCTTAAATCATCAGTAAATCAAACTTGTCAAATTTCGATAGTAATGACTCGATAAAATTATGTATTCAATAATTGATCAAATGCGCTTGCAATATTTTATTACACTTTCAAATTCCTTGTCAAATTGACCAAATAATAATTCAATTAAATCATGTTTTCATGAAAGATTATATGAAATAAAACTTGACCATAATCATAAGTAATAGCCCCAAAATATAATGTAAAACAGTGGATAATTATTGAGATAAAAATCAATGCTTTAATGTAAAAATCCAAATTAGGGTTCTTGGGTATAAGGGTGAAAGGAAGCACTTATTGATGATCCCGCTTACCTGGAACGTAGAAAACTTGAAGCATCTTGAAGAAAATCGAAGAAGAAACTTGAATTCCTAAGCAACTTGATGAACCCTAATAGCTTGACTTAAGAGAAAATAAACCTTCTCTTTTTCTTTCTTTATTGGTAATTTGGGGAAAATGAGAATTAGGGTAATATTTTAATGGGTTAAGGTTAATAAAGGTGTTTCCCTAATTACCCATTAAAATCACACTTAAAAGTGTCAAAATGTCATAGAAAAGTAGGAAAAATTGAGGGAAAAAGTCATAAAAGTCCCTAAGATTTTTGGTTAGTTTTTGGGGTAGTTTTAGCGTTGTGCGGGTCATACATTTTATTGTGCGGTCGCACAATTTGGTGTGCGAATCACACATTAATTTTCAGGAACACTGTTTCTATTGTGAGAATTGTACAATGATTGTGCGATCGTACAATTTGGTGTGCGAACCGCACATTGAGCCGTATACCGAACAAGTAGGTGCACTACACTATGTCATTATAATAAATTTGGCATATCTCAATACTCTGAGCACCAAATAACACACGGTTTGTTGCTTTGGATTATAGACTCAAATACCTTTCTATAGATAGGTCATGAGTTGTACGATTCATTAGATATTGGTATATATGGTCGATTGAAGTTTACCTATGTACAAAGGAACATCAAAATAAGCAAATTATGAAGGGTCTTGAACTCAACTTTGGTTCTATGAGTTGTTTATGAACTCTAATAACTTCCAAAGCTTACAATATACTTAGTTAGGAATTTTAATAACTTTGAATTAAGTTGAAGCTCATAGGTTTCGAACTTAAGCACGAGCATCGAACGATTCAAACACTAGATAAATTTTTGGGGTGTTACATCACAGTTGCCATTACAAGGGACACAATAAAAGAAAGTTTCCTACTCTTGCATCTGATGGACCAAGTTCATGTGCTGCAGGTTTAAATCCTGGACCAACTTTAATATCTGCTACTCCATCAACATCTGCTAGAAGAGAAAGGGGTAGACCAAAGGGTTCAACCAAAAAGGTGATATTTTACTTCATGTAAATATTTATATAACTAATACATGGAATGAATTACAATTATTTTCTTTTTTTTTAGGGTGGAACTACTAGCAGACCACGTATGGTGGATGGGTGTACTTCACACACAATATGGATGCATTATTGTTAATGTAAGTTTAGTTTTCTTTGTTTTACTTTTATTTTTCATCATTAGAATACAACTATTTGCCCAAATTCTCTTCATTTGAACAACATGAAATGCTTAGTGAAAGATTTCAAAATGTCAAGTTTTCAGCTCGTGCTACTTAAAATCTTGGATATACACTAAAAACTAGTGTGAAGTAAAAGGAAAAACAAGTTATGACCTCCGGGCAACTTCAAGAGATGAGGTGGGAAAAACTAATGAAGACAAGGTCCAAGGTTGCACATTTGAGTCAACAAAGCTCCACTGCTCAGTCCCAAATACTTTGATGCAACAACTAGTTTTTATATATTTTTTGATGTATGATGTAATAACATTTACGTCTTTATTGTGGTTGGTATTTTATGATTGTATGAATTGATTTGGCAGTTGTAACTGCATTTAAGACAATGTTTAAAGTATAAATGTAATTAGTTGGCAGCTGTGACGGTTCTTTTTGGTCATTAATTGCAATTGTGATTGCATTGTTTTAGAAACGGTGACTGCTCTTTTTGTTATGAAATGTATAGGCAACTATGACTGCATTTGCTCTTTTTGTTACAATAGGCAACCGAATTATTGGTTGAAGAATAAAGAGAGAGAAAGACCAATTCATTTGGTTCATGACCAATTCATTCCACAACATAGGGGTTCATTACAACACCTACAAGTCAAAACCTTCAATTGCAACCCCTTACAGGCAATTTACACTAAACAAAATACCTAAAATACACCTAAGTTTATGGCAACCTCCTTGGATATCCGTTTAAGTAGTGATTTTGAGATATAAAGCTTAAACCTAAAATACAAAAAAATACAAGAGTAATACAAAGTTGTTTCTCTCTTTTCTTGGACTTAGCCAACTTCATCCTCCATTTTTACTCATTTATTTTCATCTTCTTCAAATTATCTTCAAAATTATCCATGTACATCTCTATTTTGTTCACATCCATTTTTCTTTCCATAAAGTTGGTTGTTCTAGTAGGTTTGTCATCAACCTTTTCAAAAGATTTAATTTTTCCAAAAGATTCAACACTTTGCTCAAGCTCATCAATTCTTCCCAAAAATTTTGGAATCACAAACTTGGATCTTTGATCAATGGAGTCATCCTTTCAAAGCCAAAAATCACATGATCTACCATTCTAAAATGAATAACAACACATGAATAAGTATGAGATTCTTCAATATCAACTCTTCAACAAAAAAAAAAAAAAAACACTTACCCCATAGTATGGACAACTCCAATATCTTCTACTAGGATTTCTTGGCGTCCATGAGGTCAACAATGGCATAACAAATCCACTTTTACACCGCAACTCTTGTAATTCATGATTTTTCCCTTGCTTACAAAGTCTACTCAAAACTCATGATCTTCCCTTACTTACAAAGTCTACTCAAGCTTATTCTATCGATTATTCTAGCCAAAGAGAAAGATAAAAACCTAATCAAATGAAGAATTTGCTTCAAACTAACGGACCATGAACTTCAATTTGGGGGGAAAATAAAGCAAATTTTGGGTGAGGAATTAGGGTTCTTCAATGATAAATTGGGTAGAAATGGGTAAAAATGAATGATGTTTCGTTAAAAAGGTTTAATAAATAGGTATTAAAGGTTCTTTATTTATTTTTTTTAAAAAAAAAAGAAACTATGAGGTTTGACATGCTAAAAACGTGGATAACAACGCGCCTAAGTTTGGGTCGGAGAAGGTGTAAGTAAATTCACTTTTATATACTATAGGTGTGTAATAGGTCGTTTTGATAGTTCAAGTGTGAAATGGACTTTTCGGGTATAGTTCAAGATGAAATCTATGTCTTTTCTCTAAAAATAATACATCTTAATAATGTAGAGTAGGAGTAATTATCTACTGTTTGCAGACAAACTGTTCTAAGAGATGTGAGATGCGAGATGCTTGTGTCTCTTTAAACATCTATCAGTTAACTTCTATTTGTTTGTCCAGCCCTGCTTCGCTGTTCCTATTAGGTGCTCAACATTAGTCCACTTGATCTTTATGTACTGCCAACATGAAGTGTATGAAGGGGCAAAGCGGACTTCAAGTCTGATGTACATGCTTTTCCGATTTTCACTTCTCATTGTGCTACAATAGTGCGCATCATGATTTTAGTTCCTTCAGGTTCTCCCAGCTTAATCCGAGCGTGCTAACTTATTTTGGCTCATAATTGCAAGTCGAACGATTGAAGGTCCTATATCCCATTTAGTGTTGGCATCTTTAAAGGTTTGGGAATTGGGAGTAGCTCTACCTGAGACAAGAGAAGGAAATATTAGTCTGAGTTAATTTTTTGAGTGGATAGATTAAAACATACTTAAACTATCACACTTTCGTGAATTACATATCTAAGTTCTCTAATATTCTCATTACATATGCAAACTATTACAACCCTGTATCCGAAAAGAGAGTTTTGAGGTTTGTTTCCTTTAGGCTCGCAAACTGCCTCAAAAAGATCTGAAAAGGCATTCAATGTTGAGAGAGGTATTTATTAAGTTAATTGCTTTCGTTGAACCCCTTTTTACGTTCCAAATTTCACGACTTTTACCGTTTGCATGAATTCTTCTATAAACTCTATCTCAGGTGAAGATTTACATTTGTCATTGCTACTTTTGTCCTATGTCCTGTTAGGCATCAGTTTGACTGGTAACGGAAAAAAAATTAAAACCAGCCCATTTAAAGGGCAAAAGTGCATTTTTTTTTTCTCTTTACATTCTACCACTTTTAACAAGAGCTTTGAGAAAGAGTTCTGGCATATCATCAAACATAAGTGCACCACATTTTACATTCGTATTGAACACTTGGGAAATATGAAAAAAAGAAATTAAACCAATATGTTTAAATACCAATGAAAAGAGTGTGACCACAACATGTTAGAACTGTTGTACACAATTTTGTTGAAAATTAGACAGCTACAATATAAACCACAAAATGAGAAAATATTAAGTAAATTTCCCAAATCCAACTAATTGAAAAGAAATTGAAACCGTTGCTTCACTATTATTGGCTTTCCTTTATCAACTTTTAGTTTGGTAAAATGCTTTGTAGTTTTTACCTCGTAAAGTGAAGAATAGACCATCTAGGAACAATCATTGCACCATGAAGCCGTTAAATTGGAGCACCAGCCAACAACAACAACAATTAAGTATATTTCCACGATAGGAAACCTAGCAGCCCATGCCTTCACTTTGGGCCACATAGCCGACTCTATACTTGGATAGGCCAAGCCTAGGAATCTCTCAAAGTGTTTCATCGTTAATTTTGTCCCCGAGGCGTATGGTCTTAAATTTTGTTCCTCCTAAATATGTTCTAACGTTTGTGTATAAAGCACAACTTATGGTCAATTGAACTATTTAATTAGCATAAAATATTCTGAACATCTGTCTTATGTGCAAAAATTGAGTTTATTGTTTTGAAATACCATGAATGTGTATCTGATGAACAAGAGCTAGAAGTCGGTTTTATGGCAACATATCTAAATATGTTCTAACTTTTACATATAAAGCAGAATCTTTAGTCAGTTGTGTAGGTTCATTGTCTTGAAATCTCATGAATGTATGTTTATAAACAAGAGTTAGAACACTAGTCTTATGAAAAAATTTATTAAGCTACGCCAAAAATCAAGAACTTCCTTATAAAGGTCGTTTTTATAAGATTTCTTTGATAAGGGGACAAAATATCAAGATCAACCCATTTTAGGGTCATTTCTAAACTTAATGTGACGTTTTGTCCCTTTTGATCTACTCCAAATTTCAGTGGCCAATTAGCATTTTTTATTAAGAAATTCTCCTTTTAGGCTTCAAACTCGAAGAGATATTCAGTTAAAGATTCAATAAATAACAAGGTAATTAAATGGGTAACTTTCAGATCGAAGACGAGCAGCTGAAAGCCTCTTCTTCTACTGGTTATTTAGCTAATACTTCAACACGAGAGGACCTTAAGTTAAATCTCAGCATTTAAAAACGCAAATAAATGAACAAGTCAAAGACGAATTTGAATTATTAATAAAAACACAAATCAAATGATAAGCTGGTCATTAGTCGACAAAAG
Source organism: Withania somnifera (assembly GCA_039654485.1). Lineage (NCBI taxonomy): Eukaryota > Viridiplantae > Streptophyta > Magnoliopsida > Solanales > Solanaceae > Withania > Withania somnifera. The sequence continues at coordinate 8,025 of JBDJHY010280284.1, forward strand.
TAGCATTAGAGAGATGGGTAAGAAATGACTTGGTTCACATGATGTGTTATTTAGTAGCCAACGATATGATGAGAGGTCGTGTAGCTACGAAGATGCAGTATCGGGCATGAGACACAGACAGAATTGAAATTAATCGAACATTCAACCATTACATATAAAATCTTGAGATGATGGACAATTAATAGAGTTTGTGAAGACATTTTATAGATCTTGTCTCTAGATATGTAGCTATAAATAGGATCTTATTTTCTTAATGAAGGACATCTGAATTTCATTCTTACACAAGCATTTTACTAACTTCACAACGTTGCTAAGCTTTTACATCTTGAGTGTTCTAAATTACACCAATCAATCACCTCAGAGCTCAAGGCAACTCTATCTTATATCTTAATTCAAATCGTTCAATTACTTGTTTTACTCTTCAGTGCTGGCAAGTTAGTTAATCTAATTACTATTATTGGGTCAATACAACTCATGTATACAGATTTAATTGTACCATTTTAAGAGTAAATAATTTTGTCAATATTCAATCAAAAATATTAATCTATAATAAAATTATAGTTCAAGAAGATAATAAAGTAGGGCTGGGCACAATTTGGTTAAAATCGAAAAATCGAACCGAACCAATGTTCTTCAGTTTTTGGGTTCAATTTCGATTTTTGAAATACATAATTTCAGTTAACTGAAAATCGAATTATAATTACGGCCTATCATACTTAATTACTTATAATTCAGTTGAGGCTGAGCAGGCCAATTAAATTTTACAAGACCCAGTCTTCTCAACTATATCTCCCAATTACCCAAACCAATTCCTCATTCCTAGATGACCTCTTGCTTTACTTACCCCCAACATATCTCCCAATTACCCAACATATCTCTCAATTACCCAAACTAATTCCTCGTTCATCTTCAGTCTTCTCAACTCTCATTTCTCAACCCTAGCGGTCGTTACCTGCTGTCGCCCGCTCAGGTTGGGAAATGAGAGTTGAGAAGACTGAAGATGATAATTGGCCTGCTCAGCCTCAGCTGAATTATAAGTAATTACTCTTCTCAACTCTCATTTCTCAACCCTAGCGGTCGTTACTGCGACATTGCCTACTGCTAGTGCTACTCTGCTAGCTTGAGCCCTGACTGCCTGAGTAGTGAGTCGGAGCCCCGTCTATCTCTGTCTCTCAACGACTCAACCCTAGCCTGAGCCTCCCCCTCCTTCCCGTTTTTCTTTGTCTCTCAATTCTTAACTCTTTGTCTCAAACTGTCAGCAGTCTCTCTTTATATGTACTTTTTAGTTTTTGCTTTTTTCATTTATAGATTATATTGGTGGGGAGTTGACATAATAATAAAGATAATTGAGAAATGACATAAAGTAAATGTTGAAGTACATGGGATATAAGAACCCAACATATATGCCTTCTTTTCCTCTGCTTGGAATTTATAGTAGGAGAAATGAATTTTAAGTTTTCAAAACAATACTTATATTATATGGCTATATATAGGAAACATCATCCAAAGCAGATACAATAATTTCCTTTAGGCCCCTTAGCACATGGTCCACTTCGGTACTTGTCCTTCGTGATTTTTTTGCATGCTGTTAGTGTGTATGTATTGATGTCAATTCAAAAGCATTCTCCACCTTAATTGGAACACAAATAATTAAGGTCATAATCACCATCGTTGGCACAACTCCACTCTGATTCCTTAATGTCTTTCCTTTCATTTTTGCTAATGTTTTTTTTTTCTTCTTATGAAGTGATGCATATGGGGTGATTTTTCATGTCTATTTTTAGTACATTTTAATCATCCAAATCATAATGTATTCTAGTCTTAAATTGCATTTTTAATGATATTCGTAGCTAGTTATAATCATTTAATGTGTCTTTTCTAAAATCTTAGCCAATTTGACCATTTTATGTCCTTTTCTTCTACTGTATTTAACAATTTTGTCAAGTCTTTGCTTCTTATTTTCCTCATTTAATTGCTGGATGTTTTCATAAATTTAGTCGCATCCTATTTACTTTAACATTTACTTTTTGTCGTTTATGACAATTGACACATTTTTTTGCTTTTCACAGATGGAGGAAATTGAAAGTATTGTCAATAAAGAGGCTTTAAATGAAATTGGTACTGCTGCTTCAGCTTCACTTTCATCTCCAAGTGATGTTGCATTTGAGGTTGAAGCTTTAAAGAAAAAAA
>JBDJHY010280295.1:0-10214 GCA_039654485.1 Withania somnifera
TTAACATCAAATCTTGACTTAACGATTTGATCATCAATTAAAACAAGAAGGGACGATTCTCGTGAACCATCCTTGGTTCAACCCCACTATTTTTAGAATCAAAAGGAAATTTATCTTCATAAAAAATAGCATCACCTGATTCTATTATAACTTTATCTTCAAGATTAAAGTATCTATAGGTTGTACTGTTTGAAGCATACCCAATAAAAACACAAGTAGTAACTTTCTAACCCAACTTAAAAATTTGGGGATCCATTAACTAACATAAGCTAGCAACCACAAACTCTAAGATACCCTAAGTTTGGCTTATAACATTTCCACAATTCAAAAGGTGATAGTTTGGTCTTTTTGTGAGGCACACGATTCAACACATCACAAATAGTTAAAAGAGCTTCACCCTCAAAATTTAAAGGTACACTAGACTCAATTAACATGACATTAGTTAACTCAATCAAAATTTTATTTTTTCCTTCTGCTACATCATTAGATGCAGGAGAATAAGGAGGAGTAGTTTCATGAATTATTCACAATGATCTGACAAAAGAACTAAACTCATTAGATTCATATCACGACCTTTATCACTTCTAATTCTTTTAATATTTTTCTACCAAACTGATTTTGAATTTCATGGTGGAAAGTTTTAAAATTCTCAAAGGCATCACTTTTATTTTTCATTAAGTAACATATGTATACTTAGAAAAATTATCAAGAAAAGTGATAAAATATCTATTTCCTCCACGAATTAAAATTTCACCAACTTCATAAAATCACTACAAACTAACTCTAATAAATCAGTTTTCCTATCAATATAAAAATGAGGTCTTTAGTAATTTTAGATTTACTACAGCCTCACAATTTTTAAAATTCTTTTTAACCATTGGTATTAATCCTAAACTTCTCATGATTCCCACATAACGATCATAAATATGACGCAAACAAGTATGCCAAAAATTAGCAGAAGAAAACATATAAACAAAAGTAGAAGTTTTATACATTTCAACAGTCAACTTGAGTATACCATCACATGCATACTCCTTTCTCAAAAAAAATCCTTTTTCACTATTACATATTGATCAGATTCAATGATCTATTTGAAGCTTGCTTTATTAAGAAGAAAAGATAATAATTTTTTTTTCTCATAGAAGAAAGATAAAGTACATCTTTCAATATTAATACTATTTCTGAGGTAAAGCACAATTTGACATCACTCTTTCCAAGAACTTGAGTAGTATGAGAATCAGCAAGAAGGATGATTTTAGGCTCCTTAGATGAAGTATATATTTTTAATCAATTTTGTCATAGCAAACATGACGGTTTGCACCAAAGCCAATCCACCATCCATCAATATTCTCAATCATGATTATGTCTATAATCACTGCCACAAAAGGTTCTTCGATAACGCTAGCCTGAGGTGCATGACCATAGTTTTTAAATTTGCAAAATCGAGTAGTATGTCCGCTCTTGTCACGGATAAATCATGGACCCTTATTTTGAACTTGTTGATTTTTTATTTGGTTAATTCCACCATTATCATTCTTGGAATGTCTACCATTATTTTTCTTGAATATTTTCTTCTTATGATTCCCAGAAGTATTTTTGTTAGTAATAGAAGTAGCATTATTCGTAGTAACTAAATTTACCTTCGTTGTGCTGTTGTTCTCTTCTATTTATAAAAGTGCATCTTGGCCCCTTTCTTCCTCATCCATGCGATTCGCATTATCAATGTCTTAAGAGATGTTTCCTTTAGTTTACGACGCATAGTTTTTTGAAATTCCTTCCTAGAAGGTGGAAGTTTATCTATTATGCCACAAATAGTAAGGTTATCTCCAATTTTAATCTCTTCGGATTTGAGCTCTCCAACAATCATTATGAAATCTTGAGCTTGGTCTACCAAGAATTTGTTATCCACCATTTGGAAACGAAAAAAATCTGCTAACCGCATATTTTCTTACTTCAACCTCCTCAGTATCATAGTTACTCTGCAATGCTTTTCAAATTTTCTTTGCACTAGAGTAAATTCTATCATAATAATCATAAAAGTTATTAGATAGACAATTAAGTAAATAATACCGATACTTGTAAGAATCATCAATATATTTTCAAATTTCTCTTCAAGAGAAATAAGTTCATCATCGGTTGTAAAAGCGATGTCTACTTTATTTGGATTCTTCTCAGTCAAGACATAAGAAACATTAAGAAGACTTAAGTAGAAAATTACTTTACTCTTTTACCTTTTGAAGTGAGTATCGTTGAGTCGGAATGGCTTGTAAAGATCTCCCAACTTGACATCCGCGAATTTTTCAATTATTTCCATTGAATTCTCCTTAAAATTATTGTTGAATATTACAATACAATTAAAAAATTACAATGAAGAAAATAAATTATCTTCAGGCTGAGGCGCAGATATCTCGCTCTCTTTAAGGAGATTCAAGCCCACTACAGCAAACATTTTTACTGGTCCAGTAATAATCTTCTTAACTTGTCTCTTCCAAGACACAATAAGCTACTCACAAAGTAACTCAACAACTCTGTACAAGAGTTGGGTCTCAAGCTCCATAGAAAAGAACACCTCCCTTCAAAGAATATATTCTCTTTTTTACTAACTTTATGCACTCTATATTTTTATTTGTGTCCTAAAACAATGCAAGGCTACCATTATTTATAGTTGGTGAAATCTTCTATGAATTAAATAGGATGAAATGTGGGTAATAAAGTTGGTAAATGAATGGCGGAGGTTATAAGAACAGTGAGAGAAATAATGGTGAATAAAACCTTAGGTTACAATGGTCTTTAAGATAAAAAGTATAACCATTTCATCAATAAACCAAAGACTATTTCAGCTACCAATGGTCAACAAATACTACAAATTCTAGTCATTAACTCCAATAAAATAAAGTGGCATAAAATGTCTTTAAAAGGCAAAAAAAAACTGCACATAACATTCTAGTCAAAATTAGCCACTAATGTTGGTTGGTAAATGTTACATAACGAGCAAGATAAATGCAGAAGCATCTAATATATTATATCAAACTATTAAAATACTCTAACATAAGACCAAAATTTACTATATGAAAATGTTTTATTTTAATTAATTCATACAAAAACTATAAAAAAATTATAGATTAAAAAGATTTTATTTTTTAATTCTTTTTACTTTTTACTTGTCTGATCTCTTTATGGTTTTGCAACTTTATATAACTGTTGACATTTGAAATTGTAACTAGATTACTTAGAACAAACAGTTTATTCTTCCTCAGATAATTTCTTTTCCCTCGCTTTCATGTAAATAAAACTTCTATTTTATTTCGTAAATGCACATTATTAAAATTGAGAGTAAAATCCTAGATCATAATTTTCTACCCAAAATGCAAAACAGAAAGCTAATCCAGAAAAATCACTATGGTCATCTTTTTTGAAATTGGTAAATTTTTAATTTCTCATCTATTCATTCTTTCCTTTTTTACTGTTGTCTCATTTTCTTGGCAACAATAGATTTTTGTATTTTGGAGAATTTGTCAAGATTCGATTTCTCAGGTCATAAGGCACTTATATCCAACCGTAGGAGAACTACCCAAACAACAAGCAAAGCATGAATAACTGACCAAGTGTGAAATATATGAGATAAATAAGGGACAGGATAAGCGAAAATATATAATAAGTCAAATCAAGTTTCAAAACCCGATATTAAAATATATTGAGCCACTAATACAAGAGTATAATGTCTGAAAAAGGCAATACAACATCTATCTCGATAGAATAACCGAAAATAGATGATAAGAAAGATAAAAAAAATCAACTTCGGATGCTAGGAGTAGTCCTCTACCTCAACAACAGATCCAAGGCACGACTTAAAATCAACGTTGATTGCTCGTACTAAGATTTTCACCAAAAAATATGTAGGAGTGTAGTATGAGTACCAAAAACGACGGTATCCATTAAGCTATACCGACTAGAAGTCAAACAAGGTTTCACATAAACAAAAATCTAGCTAACAAGATAAATGCATGTAATATACCCTAGATACTAGCTATGACAAAGAAGATTCAGACAAACAAGTGGAAGAATGTACTCGAATCCATGCTCAACTAATAACATATACAATAGATGACAGAATTGATGGTATACCGATAACCTCAATTAAAAGGAGTGTGAAGAATGCTAACTATAGAAAATATAATCATAAGAAGAGGCTTGATAGGAAGACATGAAATAAAGCTAGTCAAATACCACTAATCATACCAATTGTAGAACTTACTAAGAATCCGTAAGATATACTTTTCCAATAGTTATAACCGAAATTAAGTAAATATATAAATAAACAAGAAAGGATGAATGCAAACCCTCTAGTACCCCATCCTACTGAAGAGTACAACTAATAAACAGTACAGACGAACAAGGTATGCATGATACGGTGACATAATAGTAAAGCAAACACGTACGCTCCTACCCCAACCCTCGAGTTCGAAAGGTAGAACCACATGGAACCCTCGAACCGTATACCTTTATTTCCTTGTATACCCCTTCTGTAGTCGCCCCCAAGCCCAGATCGGCTGGTCCATGGGAGGTCGCGACCTGCGTACAACTAACTCATAAAGTAATCAGTAATTACATAACATAAATAATATGTCTCAAGTGATATAAATATAACTCAAATAAACATAAGCCATATTTATATCTATAGATTGTACATATCAGTATCAATATCAGTGACTGAGTCCCAACTGATACCATATTTGAAATAACATCAACAACTAACTCATGGCTGCGACCAAGGCTAGTAATTACTTTATTCTGGGATTAATTTATTACTAAGACTTTTTATCATCTAAACTCGTTAATCACCTTAAATTTTACTCATTTTAGGCTTATAATATTGAAAACGGGCTCCTAAGCCAAATATCTCAATGAAGCAAGTTGGCTCTACCAAGGCACAAATTCTACAACAAGCATAACAATCAAGTTGAATATATAGAACTCATTGATATTTTTCATAAAACCCACTATCTATATTCCATATTTATGGAAAGACAACTCAGGGTAACAAGGTAACTATAATCGCAAAAAAAAACCAAGAATATGCAGTCAAAAGTGGACTAAAAGAGCGGACAGGTTCATGGGTTCCAACCTAGAAATCCCAACCCAAGGATGTTCATTTACCACAATTATCTCTCAAATAAGTCCATTCTAAGATCGTAAATATAGCCTACCTGTTATCTGATGAAACACTTACAAATACAATATAGAAGAAAGCCCGAAATTCTTCAATTAATCCAAATACGAGCAAACAAGCTCCTATGATCATGCAACTATAAAAATAATAACCTAGACATTAACACGGGTCCAAAAATATCCAATAAAACAATGAAAATAGCCAGGTTCAAAATATGGGCCTATGGCCTGCAAACACAAAAGCTCAAACAAATGTATCAAAATATTCCCTACGAAGTAAGGAACTACACCCAAATTTTGAAGCTAAGACGAGCAAGAAAAGGGTTTCAAAACAATCAAATAAAGTGAAGAAATACACATGAGGATTTTGGGGAAATTTTGGGAAAATCAAAGTAAAAACTTACCAATAATCGATGGGGAATCCAAGAAATTATGTTTCCAAAGTCATCCACAAGCTTATGAGAAGACCCCAGTATTTTAATGGGGTTTTAAAGCCTTTGAAGAAGATAAAATGGAAAAAACAGCTGAAAATTCATGTTTTCAATTATTTATACCGTTGGAGCAATACTCTACATTATTATTTAAGAGAGGCTCATGATAGCGATCTGCAAGGTAAATACACATCACAATCATGTAAAACAAGATTCACAACTGCAAATATCAAGAACGGAGCATCACACGAGCATGGATATTATCCGCGATTGCAAAGAACAAGACCAAAGAACAAAGTATCGTGGTCATGTGCCATAATCAATTGTGATTGTGAATAATAAAAAGAGAGTGGATCATGATCGGGGAAGAATATTAAGGGATCAGATGAATACCACACCAGCAACTGAATAGACCAGAAAAACCAGCAATGAAAACCACCTCAAAATAAGGCTCGAAGAACACAAACCAAATACGCAAACTACATGAAAATAATATCCCAGACTCATCGGCATAGGATAAATTTCGATCCAAGGTTGTTTATACAAAATATTAACCAAGTTCAACTCTATCTTAAAATAATCAACTTCCGAACTAACTACTCGAAATGAGCTCGGTTGGTTCGAAAACTGAACGAACAGTTCACTTAATCCAAACTCTACATTCAAGAGTTGATGGCGTAGTTGGATTTTCAATCGAGGCTCCAATCATAAAATGTCAACTCAAGCTCCAAAAATTATGACAAACCATATAAAATACCTAAAATTGAACAAACACAAATCTAAAGCTTTCAAACTCAAACAAATAGCCTATCTAGACTAAAATCTAAATTCCGAAGCAAAAGAAACTGTTGGAATTTTATTTCAATTGTTTTCACAGAATATTGACTAAAGTCAACGATTTTATTACTAAAGTCTCGAAAATATGAAAATGGACATAACAACCGAATGAAGCCATCTAAATACTAGAATGGTAGGTGTTTTTATATGCAAACTCAGCCAAGTCTAGATGATGATCCCAAGAACTATCAAAATCAAGAATACACGCCCTCAACATGTCCTCCAAGACCTGAATAGTCCTCTCTGACTGACCATCTGTCTGAAGATGAAATATTATGCTTAAATGAACCTTAGTACCTATACCATGTTGAACCGCTCTTTAAAACTGACAAGTGAATTGAGTACCATAGTCTAAAATGATAAAAATTGGTATACCATGATATCAAACCACCTGTAGAAGATAAAAAAAGGCTAACTTCTCCACACTATAATTTGTATAAATCAAAAAAAGTATCTGGACTTAGTCAACCTGTCAATAATAACCCAAATCGAATCATATCTACTAGTCTGAGGCAACCCGGATATTATGGGTCTCACCTCTACTCAATCGTTCATGAATATCTACTAAGTTTGGATCCTCAAGCTAATGTTGTTGAATCTGATCAATCAATGAAGAGTGGGTCTCAATACAAGCAAATGCACGACCTGAATATGAAATATCAAGTCAAACCAAGTGGTTAGCCAAGGACTAAACATCAAAAGGTAATAGCCTCTCAGAAAATGACAAGACATCTAAACTATCCATACTTATCGCCTTACGGCTCAAGGCATCCACTACTATATTTGTCTTTCTCGGATGCTACTAGATGGAAATATCATAGTCCTTAAGCAACTTGATCCAACTGTGCTGGGGTGCATTAAGCTCCCTGTGACTCATAATATACAAAAGGCAACAATGATCGGTAAAGATCTCATAATGAACTCCATAAAGATAGTGGTGCTAAATTTTGAGTGCAAAGATTACCACCGCCAACTCCAAGTCATAGGTGGGACAGTTATGCTCATGAACCTTAAGTTGTCCAGAAGTATAAGTGGTGATGCATCAAAACACACCCCAAACCAATATGGGAAGCATATAAATACACTGTAAAATTCTGACCCTCGACTGACAATGTCAACACAGGAGGAGAAGTCAATATGGTCTTAATCCTATGAAAGCAACTCTCATACTCATTGGACCACTGAAAAGAACTTCATTTCTATTTATTCTAGTTAGCGACGTTGCAATATAAGAGAAGCCCTCAACAAAACAATGATAATAACTAGTAAGGCCACAAACCTGCAAACCTCGATAGGATTAATCAGTCTAGGCCAATCACAATGACCTACAATCATAGTCGGATCCACACTATTACTATGTCTGGATACCACATGTCGAAGGGATGGGACTAACTCAAGCCGAAACTCACACTTTGAAAACTTGACAAAAACTAATGTTCTCTCAAAGTCTGAAGCACAAATCTCAAATGGCGCTCATGATCCTCCCTACTCCTAGAATATACCAAGATGTCATTGATGAACACGATAACAAAGAAATCAAGATATGGCCTGAACACAAGGTTCATCAAATCCATAGAGTTGCGGGCACATTAGTCAACCCAAAAGACATATCAAGGAACTCATAATGACATATCAAGTCCTAAATGCAGTCTTTGGGATATCCTCAGTCCAAATCTGCAACTGATGGTAACCTTATCTGGAATCAATGTTGAAAAATATAGTTGAACCCTAAAGTTGATCAAACAAGTCATTAATATGAGGCATTAGATACTTATTCTTCATGGTCATGCCATTAAGTTATATGTAGTCGATACACATACGCATATAACCATCTTTATTCTTTACAAACAAAATAAGAGCACACAATGGAGAAATACTCAGTCGAATAAAACCCTTATCTAACAAATCCCGAAGTTAAATCTTGATCTCTCTCATCTCAGCAAGTGCCTTAGGATAAGGATAAATAAAAATGGGCCTCCTACCCCACTCTAACTCAATGCTAAACTCAATGTGCCGCTCAGGTAATAGGTCAGGAAAGCTAGGTAGGTCAGTGGGAAAACATCAATATACTTACATATGACAGGCACTAACTCAGGAGTTGCAGAATCAATACTAACATCTCTAACCTATGCAAGATAGGCTAAAAAACACAAAAAACATGGCAAGAAGCTTGAATGCAAGAAATAATCCCCATTTATGCACGACTAGACGAACTCTTCCATGTAACTGGGGAAATACTAGGCATAGATAAGGTCACGGTCTTGGAATAACAATCCATGGCCTCTCTGTGAGGGGATAACCTGTCCATGCCTAATATTACATAAAAATCAACCATGCCCAACATAATCAAATTAGTCCGAGTCTCAACACTCGTAATAATCACATATCAGGACCTCAATACACGATCCACTATTAAAGAATCACCTATTGGTGTGGAGAAAGACAATGGTACAGGAAACGGCTCACTAATCATACTCAAACACGGAGTATAGTAAGATAATACATAGGAGCAAGTAGTGTCTGGATCAAACAAAGCCAAAGTTGGGTGATAACACACAGAAATAGTACATGTAACAACAACATTAGAGGCCTCTGTCTTGGGTCTACCAGGGATCTCATAGAGATGTTAGAGACCACCAATGATCTTAGGCATATTTATATGTTTTATTGCCATTAAAGTCCTATATTTTAGCTTAGTTTTGAGAGAAATTGTGTGTTTTGTAATACATTTTGATTGATATTTTTTATTTTTACTAAATCACATGATTAGTCTATTTCAAGGACTATTTGGAGCCTTCACGGATAAAAACTAAGAGAAAATAGAAGATGAAATGAATAGAGATCGTGTGAGGAAGAAATGATGAGAAACAAGAAGACATATAGTGAAGAAGGACCTACCACGATTGCCATCACGTCGTGATGCAAATTGTGATGGGATACTATTTTATCCTGGAACTCCATCACGATTAGGATCACGACATGATGGAAGTACCATCATAATTGGGATCACGTCGTGATCCCTTATAACTTTGTCGGAAATCCATCTCCTTTTAGGTTAAGTTAAGGGAAAAAGAGTAATTACATGTGGCAACTGAGTATGATTCGCAACTAAGACATGATCATTACTTAGTTTGCCTCGCTAGGTTCATTACGGAATGATAACTATAATGCATCTAAACTAAATTATCACAAAACATATTGATCAACGTAGTTGTGGGATTTGTATAGATAGTGATTAGTTGATGATCATTCCCTACTCATAGATTAAACCCCGAAACCAACAATTAGATTATTCAAGTTAGTTAATTAACTTAATTAAATATCAGTGCTAGAAAATCCATAACCCTAGTTCGATTCATTCATTGATTGAGTGGAAATGTAGTCTTCTCTAGATTAATTGTCCATTAGTTAATTTTATCATTCTTAGTTTAATTACATTCCCAAACTCTCGGCTAAAATAATAATTAAAATTAGTTTAATCCAGTTAAATAGTTAATACAAGTCCTTGTGGGTTCGACATCCGATCGCAAGAGATACCATATTACTTGTATGATCGTGTACACTTACATGTGCGTTTGGACACAATAAGTTTTTGGCGCCGTTTCCGGGGACTTGGAAATTAAATTTTTTGGGGTTAAACTTTTTCTTTCAATTATTTAAGTTTTTGTATATATAATTTTTTTTTATTTATAAGTTTTTTTGTAATTATTAACTGTTATTATTTCAATTTTTCAAAAAAAAAAGAATAAAAAAATAGTACTCTCTCTGAGTTGACAT
>JBDJHY010280315.1:0-19696 GCA_039654485.1 Withania somnifera
TGGCACTGATAGGAGGTAAGGTATTGAGATTTTACACAGATTAGGCAAGGCCTTGATGTATTGGCACTAATAGGGGGCAAGGCCCTAAGGTTTGGCATTGTTTGGGCGGGGCCTAATATAGGAACTTATCAAGAGGATTGTTTTTTCACTGCATGATACTACTCTATTTTACTTTCCTGCACCCCCGTGTATTTCCTTCGTATTGTGTGTAGCACCGAGCTTAAGCGGGAGTCACAGTGGGTTCCGTTGTATTATTTGTACTTACCAGTGGTATGAGACACCAGGTAGGTTTTGTGTGTTTACTTTCTATTTATTACTTAGAAGTATCCTACTATTCGATCCTTTATTCATGATGCATACATATATATAACATTATGGTTAGTGTGGTTTGGCTTAGCTGGAGCATAAGTACATTTCCTTACTTCGATTTCAGGTTTTCGAGTACTAGTCACTCTGAATTGTGTTCAGCATGTTTAGTTCCTATAGATCTGTACTTACACATATGATATCTTACATTTCTGCTTATCTATTAGTCTTACCTCTTTCTTACTAACATCAACCTGTTTTACTTCCTCTTCTTTATTACTTGTATTTTATTTTAGCCCAGTCGACCAATGATGCCTACTAGGCACCTTGTTTGGTACTCATGTTGCACTTTTTTACCTTTTCTGTGGTTCATATACCGACAGGGATTATCGTGGACACCGTGATCATGCAGTGTAGATACAGCTGATTGCGGAGATTAGAGTGAGCTTTGTCGTCCAAGCCAAGCGTGGTTTCCTTGAGATTGGCTTTATTTATTCTATATATTGTAGGCCCTGTGTTGTATTCTTTTGTAGGAGTTGCTTTGTATTTTCTATCTTTTGGAAATTATGTATAGTAGCTCTATATTCCATTGACACCATGTTTTAGGATTTGGGTTATGTATGTATTCCTTCTACCTCCATTCTTCTATTTTTTTCTATTTGTGAGTTTTTGCTTACTGAATGATTCGAGTATTTATCGCCCATTATACGTAGCTTCAGGATATAGGTTAGGCTTTTCTATAGGAGGGTGGTTGTAGACACCATCATGACTTGAATTTTGGGGTCGTCACAGAGTGGTAGCAGAGCCTAGGTTCACCAATCTCTCTCGAATTGGATCAAGTACCTAGTAGAGTCCAATGGATTGGTGCGTTAGGAACTACTGCCATTATTGAAATCCTCTCGTCCTTTGTTATCCGTACTCTTCTATAACTTACCTTGGCTTTATTCCTTCGCAGATGGACATACCATAGGATCTTCGTGGAAAAGGACCCTCCCCCAGTAAGTCAAGAGGGGGTATGGGAGGATGCACCACCGGTCACTACTGCTCTAGCTATTTCATAGTCATAGGAACCCCCCGTGCCACTGTCACAACCTGTTCAACCACTACCTTCCACGTTCAGAGACTTATTATGGTAGATACTCCAGATGTTAGACAGTGCAGTGGCAGACAGGCAGCCGTCCTTTGCCCATGGAGCGGCTTAGGGTGCACCTCCTCCCCCAGTTTCTGCAGCTCCAACACCACCGACTGCATCATTTAAGATTATTGCCACTACTCCTACACCAGCACTCAGTTTTTCTATATCGGTATTCGAGGGGAAGAAGATGTTGGACCATTTTCTATGGATTGCCTCTGCTAGGTTTTCGAGAGCACAGGGGCAGGACCCTCATGATTTTATTACCTTCTGTGAGGATTTCCTTTGGACTTTAGAGTTCTAGATCGCACAGGGTAGATTTCATATCCTATCTACTTAAGGGTGCTGCCAGTCAATGGTGGCAAATATTTCGAGATCATTGACCGCCAGGGTCAGCTCTACCTACTTGGGGTAAGTTCAGGGAGGCATTTCTAGCTCAGTATATGCCTCGGAGTGTCTGTGAGGCATCACAGGCATAGTTCTAGGGGTTGAGCTAGAGCTAAATGATGGTGTTGAAGTATGAGGCATGGTTTATTAATTTTTCAAGGCATGCCGGGGACTTGATATCTACTGAAGAGGAGTGGATTTATTGCTTTGCTCACAGATTAAGGCATGGCTTTCAGGGCCATGTCAAGTTACTTCTGTTGTTACATAAGTCATTTTTATATGTTTCTGACCATAATCGATGTATGGAGATTTTGACTCGCCAGGCCTAAGGGAGTAGCAAGAACTGGCATCACCATTAGGGAGGGTTTTAAGGGTCCATATCAGAGTGTCATGATTTTGACCTAAGATTCTAATTGAGCTGACGGTACCGGGCCTCCAGTAGAGGGACGAGTATCTACCCTGTCAGTGGCCTAGTTTTAGGTTCTCTAGGCCTTGATGAGGGATCTTGTGGTCAAGTCAGGACTAGGGATGTTTTCAATGTGTGTGGGAGGCAGGGTCACTAGCTTGACAATGCCCAGGATCCCCACAGGTAGTTCAACTGAGGGATGTTTTGAGTGTGGGTCGGGGACACTATACCCGAGATTACCCCCAATGTACGGCCTCTCAGGTCGCAACGCTGCCTTTTCAGCCATTGCAGATAGTACCACAGGTCATAGGTGGCCCCCCAGCCATTCGGGGATCTAAGGGAGAAGGTCGTGTGGCCAGAGGTAGAGGCAGGTATTCTGGAGCAAAGCAGGATAGAGAGCAAAGCTAGCCTTTTGCCATTCCTATAGGGCCGATGCAGAGGCCTCCGATACTATTTTTACCGATATGTTGACTATTCTTGGGTCTTATACATTGACATTGTTTGATTGGGTTCCACACTATCCTATATATCTATTAATTTTGCCTCGCGATTGGGTGTTGATAGTGAGCGGCTGCATATATACCCTTGAGCGTATCTACCCTTGTGGGTGAGGACCTAGTAGTGGATTAGGAATATAGGTCATGTCTGGTAACTAATCGGGGTCACGACATGTGGGCTAACTTGATTGAGCTAGCAATTTTAGATATTGATGTGACTCTGGGCATGGACTAGTTGTCCTCCTATTATGCGGTCCTAGAGGGGCATGCTAAGACCATAACCTTATCTGTGCCTGGTGTTCCCTCTGTAGTATGGCATAGTCCCACTAGTCATTTGTTGGTTCAGGTCATTTCTTATTGTCGAACACATAGACTTGGTTCTTGGGGTTGTTATACTTACGTTTCCCACGTTAGAGATGTCAGTGTTGAGTCCCTTTCCCATGAGAATATGCGTATTGCTATAGAGTTTGTCAATGTTTTCCCTGCTGATTCCCCTGGCCTTCAACCAGAGAAGGATATAGACTTTGCTATCGAGGTTGAGCAGGGCACCAGGCCCATATCTATTCCTCTATAATGTATGGCGCTAGCTGAGCTTCATGAGTTGAGTGTTCTACTACAGGATTTTCTTGGCATGGGTTTTATCCATCCTAGTGTACCTCCATGGGTGATGCGAATTGATATACAGGGCACATAAAACACGGGGGAGAAAGAAATAAAGAGAAAAGATATGTAGAAACTTACAATGAATTAACGGTTTATGAACAACATTGGACAAGTTACCCTAACTTTGAATTGAACCAGTGAATCACTATAAGTCCCAACAAAAAATCAATAGGAAAGCGAATTGAATCCACAAATGGAAAATCCTTCGGGTTAATGTAAATAAGAAATTATAACTAGCAACCAAGGGAATCTACCCTCAATCACTCACTAAAATTACGCTAAGTTACGTCTAAGCTATGCTAGGCTATGAACTAAGATTTTAAAAGAGTTTAAGTATACTATCATCAGAGTCCAAATGAAAATACTGCAAACTTTAATATTTATATAAGTTTGCAATAATGGAACTTTGGTCCCAAAAGTTTTAGCATCTTCAAAGCATCCCCTAAAGTTCTAGAATATTAAATTAGGCCCCTTAAGTTCTATATCTTCCAACTCAAAAGATTCCCACAGGTTGAACATCTTGTGACATGGCTTAAAAATAGCTCTCCAAGCATCACTCTTGCTCATGGTATCTTGCAATGTCTACAACTCATTCGCCTAACTCTATGTGAAAGGCCGGGATGGGTAGGTGCTATCCGTGCTAATATCATCCTCCCTGTCTTGAAGAGGATTCATCTTCAAACCCAAGCTTTCACCTATACCACAAGAAGACAAGTCAGAAATATTAAACACATCATGGACATCATACTCACTGGCAATCAAGTTTGTAGGCATTGTCATTTATGCGTCGGAGTACTTGAAATTGACCATACCCCCTGAGGCTTAGCTTCCCCTTGTGTTCGTGTGGGAATCTTTCCTTTCGAAAGTATACCCTTGCCCAAACACTCGGTTGAAAAATCACCTTCCTCCTACCCTAGTTTTTCTTTTAGGCTATTTTTGTATTGGTTCAGTCAAGAGCCTCCTTCACCTGAGTGTGGATTTTAACATCTCTGCTACCCACTTCTCAGCATCTATACTTATCATAGAATCACTAGACAAAGGGGTTAGGTTAAGATGTAATAAAGGTTTGAAACCAAAGAAAGCTTCAAATGGTGTCATATTAATAGAGAAATGCAACGATCTATTGTATGCAAATTCAATTAAGAGCATTCGCTCCTCCCAAGAAGTTGGTTTACTTCTAGTAACACAACGCAACATATTACAAAGTGTTTTATTTACTACCTCTGTTAGACTATCATTTTGAGGGTGACAAGAAGTAGAAAACAAGAGCTTGGTGCCAAGTGCACCCACAGACTTCTAATAGATAAGGAATTTAGAATCCCTATCACTAACAATAGTCTTGGGTATTCCATAAAGCCTAACAACATTAGTAACAAACAAGGACGCCACATATGGAGCATCATAAGTCTTATGACAAGGGATGAAATGTGACATCTTTGTAAGCCTACCCACAGTTAGAAAAATATTGTAATGACCCTCTTTAGTCCTAGGAAGTTCCGACCCAAAATCCATGGAAATATCAAACCAAGGCCCCCTAGGAGTGGGAAGGAAAGTATACATACCAGGAGTATGGCTTGTTGACTTAGCCTATTTGCAGTGTATAGATTGTTTGCATATATGCTCCATATCTCTCCTTATCTTTGGCCAATAGAACTATTTGGCCAACATATCAAGAGAATTAGCAACTCCAAAATGACCCATCATACCTCCACTATGGGCTTCTTTCATGAATAACTCCCTTCACGAGCTATTAGACACATAAATTCGTCCATCATTAAAATAGAACCCATCAACCAGCTGAAACCTGTTAACCTAGTTCCCTTGTCTAAGTCCCTAATAAGTATCGCCTAAGTCGGAATCTGTAGGATAGAACTCTTTCAGACTTTCAAAACTCATTAGTTTGGACACAAAAGTGTTGATCAACACGAACCACCGTGATAGAGCATCCTCCACTACATTGTCCTTACCATGCTTATATTAGATCATGTAAGGAAATGTCTCAATAAACTCCACCCATTTTACATGTCTTTTATTCAGCTTTGACTGACTCTTGAGGTGTTTTAAAGACTCATGGTCAGTCCTTATCACTAACTCCTTATGCCATAAATAGTGTTTCCAGTTGTTCAATACTCGTACAAGTGCATAGAGTTCTGTGTCATCGGTAGAGTAGTTCAAGGAAGCCCCCTTCAGTTTCTCACTAAAACAGGCCAAGGCCTTTCCCTCTTGCATCTGGACACCACCAATACCAAACCTCGAGACATCACATTCGATTTCAAACATACTTTTAAAGTTGGGAAGTTGAAGCAATGGTGCTGAACATAAGATAGACTCAAGACCTGAAAAGTCTTGTCTTGATCTTCTTCCCAAATAAAGGGGACATCCTACACTTGGTTTTGTAATTCTTTGGTCTCAATCGGGTTGGTCCTATAAGCTGGTCTGTTTGAGATTTGAATCCCAGCATGAAGTTTATTTGGTTCTCAACTCCCCTTAAGGGTAGCAACCTACTCGGCATCTCTTCAGGAAATAAAGCAGCATATTCCTACAAGACAAAAGATAGGATACTAGGCAAAGTGCTTGTATCTTTGTTAGCGATTAGCAATAAACTAGTGTTGACAAGGCACACTAAGCCATGCCCCTCATCATCCCCCTTTAAGAATTTATTTAGTTTAGCTAGCATACATATCTTAGTATTGTAGCTGCAGCTGATTCCTAATGCTTTCCACTCCCTTCACCACCCTGAAGTACCTTGGTCCTCTCCTTTAATTCCTTCATGAACCAATAATCCTTACTTACCTGAAAAGGAGTTAGAGAGGAAAATATATATTTCTTCCTCTCAAAGGTGAAGGAGTATTTATTAGTCCTCCCTTAGTGAGTCACGTCTCGGTTAAACAACCAAGGCCTCCCAAGTAACAAGTAACAAGCTAACATGGGTACTACATCAAACACAAATTCATCCTAATACTTGCCTATGCTAAATTCTAGGCTTGTTTGCTTCATTAGCTTCATCTCACCACTGTCATTGAGCCACTGTAGTTTATAAAGGTTTAGGTGTTTTTGAGTGGATAGTTGCAAATGGTCAACTAACGACTGACTTACTATATTAGTGCAAGTCCCACTATCTACGATCAATGAGCTTATCTCCTTTCAGACCTTGCACCTAGTATGGAATAAGTTTTTTATTTGATCCAACTCCTTTTTAGTCACAACACCCATTAAATGCCTTACTACACACGATAAGTCCTTTCTCTCTAGTAGGAATTTGGAGTCTTCATCACCTAAAGGGTCAAGTCGTCTCATCATAATCCCAACAGTAGGTCCTATATCCCCCCATTCCACTCACTACCCATCTCAATCTCTTACTCGCTCTTACTTCCCTCTCCCTCAAAGTTGTATTCGCTCTCAGTTTAGTACCCTTCTAGAAAGGCTATGATCACTCTCTGGTTAGGACGCTCACTTGCACTATACCCTCGACCTTGATACTTAAAATATTGTAGAGTATAAGGTCTTGGAGTAAGGGATTTAGTAACATTACCTTCTTGGGCTCTGTAGTCGTCCTTGGGCTTGAAGTAATCCTTAGATTCCTTTGGCTTGTACTCCTCGGCCTCCCTCTTTAGAAACGGTATAGTTAGAGGGTGACTTCCCCTTCACACTTCCTTTATTCCACAATGCCAAAGTGCCATTTCCTTTGTAACTCTTTTCTGTCTTCAAATTTGCTTCAAGTTTATTTGCATCGTTGAAGGATTTATTCAGTGTGTGATAGTTCTTAAGCCTCATAGGCTTTGAGATGTGATACCTAATCCCATTGGTGAAGTGTATTACTGTGTTTTGCATTGGCTCCTCGAGATTGACCTTCATTCTCAACCCTTCAAACTCATCATAGTATTCTTCTATGCTTTTGGAACCTTGATGTAAAGCATAAACCGTTTTTAGAATGTCCCCAAGATACTTGGGGGGAACATACCTCTCCTCCATCAATGCTAGCAATTCTGGCCAAGTAGGTATCACAAAGTGGTTATTGATTGCTCTCATTCGTACTTGCGCTTCCCACCAAGTCGAAGCTTATCCCTAGAACTAGGTGATGACATATTTGGGCTTCATCGTTTCTGTAACATTATTTGTGAGGAATATCCTCTTAGTTTGGAGATTCCATGTAATGAATTCCTCTGGATCACTACCTCCTTTGAAGGTGGGAAGTGTGAGCTTTATGGTATTGATGCCACACCCGGTATCACCTCTTCCTTCATTTCCTCCACCATATGGATCTTCTGAAGCTCCCATCCTATCCCATCTACCTTGATTCCTATTTCCTCTACCTCTGTAGTCATGGATTCCCATTCCCTAGTTCCTTCCCCGACCCCTAGCTCCTCCTTGCCTACCTTCATAGTTTTGGTAACCCTCATAACCATCATCATCAGGAAACACTTTGTAACCATACCCTTCATCGTGGTATTCATATACTGGGTTATTGTACAAGCGGTTCATACAAGGGAGTTTGGTGTGTGAATTGGGAATGATATTATGGTGGCCTTTGTGGTTGGTCATATGTGTGTGGAGCTGGTGGAGGTATGGGTAGATTTTTAAAAGGATGTGGGTTCCTGCTCTCATAATGGGATTAACACTCAAGTGAAAGTTTATAGATTATTTCATAGGTGTCTTCCCTTGTTGCCGTTTATTCATCTCCACTAGTTGATCTGGGGAGATTGTAGGAGAAATGTCTACATCTCTACCCCATCCCTCGTCATGCGCAGTATGCGATGACTCTTCCCCTTTGGTTACTCTGCAAAACATCCATCCAAACACTTATACTCGCTATGGCTCCAAAATTTTTGGCTCATTTGCTTGCTAAGAGACTTCATTGTGTGTCCGGAGCTCTCCCCTTCTTGGATTGTTTCTAAATGTTGTTGTGACATCATATCCCTGCTAAACTAGCAAACCAAGTTAGTAGCAAAAACCTCTCATTCACTAGTATATCGCTCAACTAACCTTTTTGGCTTTGTTCTAAAAGTTGATAGAGAACTAGATTTTCACAAACAACTCAAGGTTTTCAGTTTTGTGGAAGAATGGATCCTTGTAGACACACAATGTTTTAAGGAACAACGGTACTTGAATCAAGAAGTCGCAAAGATTATGTAAATAATAAAAGCTCGAATGAAATAGTATGAAAGAAACAGACTGTAAGAACTAATTAACAACTAAGTAGACTAATTACTAGTTGTGAACTAGCTTTCAGAAACAAGAAGGAAACTATGATTAAAAATGTAAAATATAGAATTAAACCATGATTTGAGTTGAATGCTATGTATTCCAAGTTGTTTAGAACAAGTTTGAAGCTAAGTTTGATCAACCTTAACTGCCGTGAGTGAGGGTGGACCTCCTTCTTGGTAGAAAAATTGGTCTAAAAACTACCCCACCGTTATCCAGAGGGCGGTGACCACCATCCCCCTTACCCTGACTGTCGTCCAGGAGAGCGGTCCGCCGTCCTAGGCAGGGCTGGCCACCATCTTGGATAGCAACCTAGGAAATCTGTACGGGATTTTGCCTAGTGGTCCCCCTCTTGTAATTTTGACCTTCTACTTGCCCTAAATGGTAATTTCACATGCACTAACACCTTTTTCAACACAATGCACACTTAATATGGATCAAATAATACCAAGATTGAAGATCTTCAATGATCAAGATATGAACTACTCCAAGAGCACCAAATTTTCATACCCCTTCAAATCAACCCAAAGTTAAATAAAATTTGATACCTAGGGTCATAATGACTTGGAAACAAGATTATCAACCTTTTAACACTAAAATATCACTTTTCCTCGAGGATGATGGATCAAATACACTAATTCTTCGTCATTTTCACATAAAGATACGAAGAACACTCAAGAACACTTGTAACTTCCAAAACCCAACTATCCTTAAACGAACTCCGTTTTGCACCACATTTCAACCACGTTCTACGTTCGTTATGGGGAACAAACCCCACTACTTTCTACGCACAAAACATGCCCGAAACTTCAACCTTATAAACCCTAGTTCTTTACCTTCAATGTCAACAATGGTGAACAGCCCGAAACAACCCGAATTGACCTTAAATTGAAGACGCGTAACTTAAAACACTAGAAAAACAAGATTATAACACTTGAAACATCGAATTCCAACAGAATTTCAAAATTTTTCTGAAAATTTTCAAAATTTTGAAATTCCCTCCTCTTTTTCTTTTGGATTTTTTTTATGAACTGAAGATTGTAATTCGATGGAACGAATTACTAGCATAAGCTCTGATACCAAATGATGCGGATCGATATATGAGACAAACAAAAATTAAAGGAGAAAGAAACAAAGAAAAAAATATGCAGAAATTTACAATAAACTCACTGGTTTATGAACAACAAGGGACTGATTACCCTCACCTTTCAATTGACCTGTGAGTCAATATAAACCCCAACAAACAACCAAGGGAAACCCAAATTGAATCAGCTTTACTTTTATGTGGGTCTTCGGTCAGCTCCCATAAGTTGTTTCTATTTGCAACCCACTTCTTTCCAATAGATGAACAACATGCCGACGCACAATTGTTTCGTCTGTGTTAAAGGAAAATGTGGGCTTCAAGAATAAAACATTGATTAGCTTGTCTATAGCTGTCTTTCTCACCAAGAAATAAACAGTGATATAGTTGTAAGAATATAGAGCTTATACCTTAATAATTTGATCGAAGACGCGGTTGAAGTATGAAATAGGTACACTCAACCATTTCTCAAAGTTGATTGGAAATAAAAAGCAATCACACCCTAAAATTCCACAAAAGCCTGAAAGAAGGTTGCGTGCATCTCCATATGGTTCATCAAAGATATCAAAATTAACAATAACACGTTCCTCGCCTCTTAAATTCAACATATCTCTTACTTTCAGTCTGAGTCTTTTGACATCGTCTCTTGAATCTGTAAGAAATAAAGAGATTAGATGAAGCTATGAGAGATATGAACAGTACACAACACAAATCTTGAAAACCTTTTGATTTGACAGATCACAATAACTTGGTTGGTACGCACAATATTGTGTCTTACACTTAGATCCTAACACACTATATTCACCAGCAGTCTCATACCTAAACATTTTGTAGGATCAAAGGAAATTGAGTTCAGTTTCCATCCATCTCTTCCTAAATTCAAGATAAAATAAGTTTAAGCAAAATAAGTTCATCTTATCAGTATCTTTTCCCAGCTAAAATAATACCATGAAGATGGATAATGTCTTCCGCAGTAATCCCTATATTAGTAGCCAAATACTACCAATGCTGCAAAAGTATATAGTACATTAAGAGGCAAAGTTATGAAATGCGTCAACTTCATAATGTTGCAGTGCAAGTATAATAAAATGATAAAAGAGTGGTTCAGAAACAAAAGAGAGAGTCAGTGAGAGATGTCCCAGATGGAAATGGTGGTTATGCACAATAGTTACTGCAATGGCATACATCAGTTGAATCATCAATAACCCACTTCAAGAGATTAGAAGAATTACAGTTCCATTTACTCTAGGAAATGTAATAGATGGGATTGGAATCTTAAATGAGCCATTAGACATAGATAAACCTAGCAGATTACTCCATTGATCTCCTGAGTTGATCAGTATTCGGAACCCCTTTTCAACCATCTCATTTCATCTCTTATATTAATTAATACATAAAAATATCCAAAAAGTTTGAAAAGGGAGTACTAAATATGTATTGACAGTTAAAAGTATTTACCTATTGATCAATAACTCTATAGGATTGTCAATAGGTGGTACATCCTGAGGGACCTCTATGTTTCCATAATTCTGCAATACATGCATTTCTCCATGCATAACCCAAGTGACATAATTTCGAGGGAATGACTTATTTATCAGATGGTCAAACACTATATTTCTAGTTTGCCGCTTTTCAAAACCACATTTGTCACATGGACATTTTATTCTATCTTCTATGGCTGCAATGTTAAATGCAAAATCTAGAAAATGGTTCAAACCAGCAAATACTCTGGTGTGTTTCTTGGCATTCCAATCCAAAATTTGTCCATTGGAAAGATAAATTAATGTGCTACCTATAAGATTTCACGAGGAAGAAAATGAGTTGTCCATTAGAATAAGTGAATGGATTAGAAAGTACAAAATTAACGAATTGTAACAGAGAACATACATAACAAAATATCTTAAGAAAAAATAATTTTGATTTTCTTGAAGTACTGACAGAAACTCTGTGGGGGTAAACAGATTAGATATCAAAGGGAATAGGAAAAGTAAAGATATAACGAGTGACTAACCTAAATAGGCACATACCTAACTTCTTAAACTAAAAATAAACCCATGGATGTGAATGTGTATGCTTTCCTTAAGAATGAAAGTTGCCATGAAGCCTCTTTTCTTACAATTGAGTAAATTTAGCCCCCACCATTTTGTTTGCTTAAAAAAGCAAACAGGCTCTCAACTATTTGTATGGGATGGGATGCTTGTGAAGAGCTTCCTTAGATATAAATAATTACTAAAAAAAATGGTAAATCCAGTAGTTGATGAAGATCTCAATCAATAAATAGGAATGAGGGTTTTATTTAGAAAATAGAATCCATCTGCTCTATCTCTCTATTCTATCTATTTGTGAAGCCTGTTGCGAATACTTCTACCATCCAGAAGTTCCTCACAAAGAATAAAATGCTTCTCGCCGTCCTTCTTTTCTTTTTCCGCTAGTATCCCCCTCTAAGTATGAATAACCATATAAAACTAGTTTATAATTTATTTATACCAGCTTAATAAAAGTAAACAATTAAATGAACTAGCTATTTATATAAAGATCCTGAGACCAAATTAGTGATGCTAACACGGTACAACAGGCAATGATGATGCTCTACACTTAATTTATCATATTTCATTTCAGTTGGATATTTTCCTCCACAAGCATAATTGGAACAACTAATACCACCACCCGCTATAACTAACTGCTGAGGAGAGTCTACATCGCTGCCGACTGTATGGCCCGACGTTGCCGACACTCTCTAGCCAATGGCCTAGCTCATGATACTCATAACAACCCTGAGTCCTACTCTGACTAGGGCCACAAAAGGAACTACTCTGACAACTATAGATCTGTGAACCTGAAGGTGCACCCCAGATAGGTTGTCTTCTCTAAATACCTTGGCCTCTATCTGTTGACTGAGAAATGATCTGAACAAGATGAATGGGCTGACGCAACTGGATCTGTTGCTACCAAGTGCTCTATCATCATACAGAGCAGCAAAACCAATCCTCTGAAGAAGTCTAACACCCTTCCATATCTCGTAATATATAGTGTAGGAATATGTCTAGTCATCCTGTCAAAGGATGCTTCATAGTACCAACAGTCAAAGTCTTATACTGGAACCAACAAACTCATCCTCAACCGATGCTTCTTTAAAGAAACCCATTGATACTTCTGAAAGAATTCTAGCGCTCAACGGAAATAGCATGACAATAAATTCTGCGGGAGCCTATGTAACTCCCAAACTTTTTGTTTGATGATTTGCTATTTTGATGCTCCATTCTGACTCTGAAACTCTGGGAATTCACGGGGGAATCTCACTGGTGCCTACCGAGGTCCCCTTCCTAGACATCTTGAAAGAATAGAGCCGAATAAGATGATAAGAACCCAATGACTATACAACACACATAAGGATTCAAGAAGTGAGAGTCTTTCCTAAAGAATACTCGATAACCTCCCGAAGATAGGATACATTCATCTATATACTGATCGATGAGACTCTACCAAACACTTGCTCTTACAGCCAGAGACACCGGTGAACCTAGAGCTCTGATACCTTTATATAAAGACTCAAACATTAAGTTTTGATGACATCTAAATCCCAACTATAAACAAGCCTAACACTAAGCGATGGGAAAGTATCAAGTATCAAAAGAAAAGAGAAGGAGAAAGGAAAAAGAAACACATAAAAAAAAGTAAATCCCCTAGAGCCTGGTGTCATGGATTTCGAGCATCTATATATAGAATAGTACAAAATACAACCTAAAACAGGGTGAAACTAGAAACTACAAAATACTGTACAGAGTTTAGCTAGAACAAATATGAAGGCATAAGGAAGACCAACCAGCTTGAATGCTGACTTCTCACGATATATCTTAAAACAACAGCAAATTAGATCACACAATTGAGTCTGCTTGGGTGATTCATCCTAGTACCTGGATTATAAAAAGATGCAAAAGTGTAGCATGAGCACAAAAAATAACGGGTACCCAATATACATCATAGATTGACCAGGAATAAGTAAGTATAAGAAAGGTAAAAGGCAATCATAAGAAAATCGGGAAATAATATGTAATGAACAAAACAAAAGGATAATTGCAGTAATAGTTATTAAGTGCAGTGAAGGATCAACTATTAGTGAATGCACACAATGGCCTATGTCACAAACAAATCATGACCAATGTGACACGTACCTAGAGTTCCAATGTAACTAGTACAAGGAAGGACCAATAAGATAATATAAAACCAATGACATGCTAAGCTAACAATGAATACAGTGTGTATGAATGGTACCTACAAGAGACAGAATGGAACAAAAAAAGTCAACTATCAAACAAACTCGACCGGCATCCCATACTATCGATAGATACACTCGGGCAACCAAGTAACCCCATAGGGACTCCTTTTGTAAGTCATAAAGAGTACAAGTCAATGCATAAGGATGCAATGCAAAGGGGTGCTGAAAAGTAAATAGTGCCCGTGTGCACCTTCTTGATTCATAATCTCACAGCGGATGGACCCATGGAAGCTTCCCGTATACTTACCCTCCTACTATTGTATACCCTCCTTCGTCCATGCAACATACCTCAGGCATAACGCCCCAGTTCAGAGGTTTTGTGGAGGGATTCAATCCCACAGACAAAATCCTTGTTAAAGCTAACTAGTACCATAGTCATTAAGGCAGAAATGCCAAAGCTCAGACTTAGCCCATATGCATATGCCAGTGGAAAACTCAAGTCCAACCCAATAGGAAAATCAAAACCACAGTAGAAATCCAACTGCTGCCATGTAGGCAATATCCAAAAATCAGAGTGATAGTGATAAAATAGACTAGGTGGTGTGAGAAAATGGGATACATATAATGTAAATACAGGAAATCCAGTTTCTGATTATTACACTGTCAAACCCATGTTACCTTTTTAAAATATCAATGCATGCTCGCAACATAGATCTAATAAATAGACTAAACTAATCTAAGGCTACTAACTAGAATCGATAGAATGGCTTCCAAGCCCTAGTCACAAGGTACACTTTCTCCTAGACCAACTATGGTTTTGATCCACGAGTAATCACACCAAAGGTGCTACAACTGCCCACAGGACACCTGTTAAGGAAAAGTACTAACCCATAGAGGGGAAACCATGAAGCTATAACAAATCAAGCTAATAAAAGTCACTCCCAAGCTTGCCCCGAGTTGGAGTATACCATCATCACATAGGGCTGTTAACTATCCAACAAAACCATATTTGGCTATCTATAACCAAATAAATACATACCTCCTAATCACATGCAATATCCTATATAGATTACATATCATTCAGCCTGCCTAGATCGGCTCTAAATCCACCAACATAAACCAGGGGATAACTGCTAAGCTCTTTACAACCTCACTATACACCAGAGTTAGTGTGAAACATACATTTGGGCCTCGTATCCCTGAGGAAGTATAATAAAAGATAAAGCCAGCTAAATAGGCCATAGGCCAAGATAACCACTATAAAGGGGCTTCAAAATAGTAACCCAGTCCAAAAATAGCAATTTATCAAGTATATACAATACTAAATACCCAATTTGAAAGAAGTAAGCCATAACCTACCTGGATTCTAGCAATAACCTCAAAAAACTCTCTGATATATCTGAGAATCATGAACGATGATCGAAATCACATGAAGCTAGAAAAAAGATAACCCATATGTCAATACGAGTAAAACAAGACCCATATTTCTATAAAAATAGCGAGGTCAGATTCCAACTAATAACGGATCTGTAAACCCTAATAGCCTAGAAAAATAAAATATTTCTACCAACACATAGGTCACGAATTATTGAACATATGGTAAAAAATAGGGCTTAATACGTGGATAATAATGAAGAGAAAATAAGCCTTAGAAAGTTTATGTAATTTAGAAAACTTATAACTAAGGAGAGATCAAGAAATTATCTGGTAGAAATAATCATAAAACTACCAAGATATTCCACAAGGTAAAAACAAAAAAATGAATCCTTAGCATGCTGATCTAAGCTCTATTATGGAGGAAAACTGAGAGAAAACATTTAGAAGTTTGTGCAATTGAAGAAGAAAAGAAAATATACAAAGCTGCCAAGAGGTGTACTACGAACACGATGGGACGGGATAGTTAGGTCTCTGCGAACACCTCCACCAGCCCGAGAACTCAGAGAGGATGAATGAAACCCTTCGTGAACACGTCCTTGTCCCACGAACGCGAAGGAGACTGGATCCAACAAACTTTTAAATTATTCAAAAAGGAATATGGATTTTTAATGGAAATGAAGTTCGATGTTGACAACCAAGATATGAATTCCTTATTAATCGAGATTACATACTCAATGGAATCAATTAAAGGGTAATTATAGTTCTTATAAGATGATTAATGCCCTAAAATCTATAAATAAAAAGGAATTATGCCATAAAACTGCCAAGGAGTTAAACTATCGATCCCTGCAAGTCATAAATGACCTGGATACTTCTTCTAGTACCTTTCTTTACTACCTCTTTGCTTATGCTGATGTGTGTTTTTATAAAGATAATTCATGTAATAGAGGTATTTCATTGTGGAGAATGGTTATTTTAACAATGGAACCATGAGGAAATTCAATCATTTTGCTGTAAATATCTTTCCGTATCTCATTCGTGCTTTGAATATTGGTTGTACTTTCACGTAGGATGAATCATATGGGGGTATAGGTTTCTCGGTTTATATCATGATTTGAGTGATCCGATTAATTGGATCTTTTACCACTTTGATCTGGGTGACCCTCTTATAAGGTCATTTTATCATTTTGGACTTATGGGTCATGAGATCATAGTGGTACCATCCTTGGAGTGGTTTTGTTTGCTTAATATGTGGAGTGGCCATGCGTACTTATCCTTAGGCAATGAAATTTTTATCTTGTTGATAACTAAAACTTTGTTACTCATTAAGGGTGTATTTTCTTGGCAACTTTTGGTTTATGCTAACCTTAGTTCCAACCCTTTCTCTTTGAGGAAGTGGTGGTTGTTTAATCTTCCTTTAATTTTGCGAAGATAAATCCTTTTCTATAAGGTAAGTAAGATATGATATCATCCACTTCCAATCGTACTACACTTATACTTGGGGATCTACCAACTATGAAGACAACTAAAGCCCTTTAAAACTGCCTCTTTAAGCTTCCAAGGTGACAATTCCATGTTTATATGAAAGCGTCGGATCAAATGAAGCAAGAATAAGGAAATGGATAACACTACCAAAAATGTCAAACCACGCTCCTATCATTAATTAGAACGGCATATCACAAAATTGACTGCACATTGCCTAAGGAGTCAAACAAGGTGATGGCTATTTATGCAACTCAAG
The DNA here is from genome assembly GCA_039654485.1 of Withania somnifera. Taxonomy (NCBI): domain Eukaryota; kingdom Viridiplantae; phylum Streptophyta; class Magnoliopsida; order Solanales; family Solanaceae; genus Withania; species Withania somnifera. The sequence goes on from JBDJHY010280315.1 coordinate 17,009, forward strand.
GACCAAGCTGGTTAATCTCCAATACATTTGGCGCACCGAGGGAGAATTTTGAACGATCTGTAATTATAATAGAGCCAAAGGGAGATGGGATTTTAAGTCCCTAATTGTAATAAATAACCTAGGGTATAAACAGGCTTATTTTCAATTTGTAGCTTAGCTTTTATTGAAATTTGGATATTGAATTTCTTTGAAGGCTTCTATTCACTGGCATTGGGTGGATTCCCAATTTGCTTAGATTGAATAATCATCTCTTAGGTGGATTACTAATTAGATTGATTTAGTGTGAATAATTAGGGGTGGATGGATACTCTAATTACTTGAGTAATCCTTAGTGGTTGTATCATTGGTTGCTTATGTGTATTCATTGGTGGGTTGATCTTTTGCATACTTGTTAATTGAGTTATTATGTCACACTCCCAGACTGCCTCTGGACGTAACACGATGCTCAAGACCCATAAATGGGCCTAATCAAGCATTTAGCACATATAGTTTGTCATAAATAACATAAAATAGAAACGATAGACATCATAATAAAAGAATCTAATAAGAAATATCATAGGACCTTGAGAGTATAATAAGCAACTAATACTTAGAGAAACAAATCCAAAGACTATCAACATACTAAGCATACATGTTTGAAATCTCTACTATGAATATGGAAAAAACTCTGGGAAAACCCCCCCAATCAGCTCTCAAAATGTAAGACTGAACTGTGACATGACATGAAATAAATAAAAACTTCAGTCCCTGATTCTATGAGGAAACACCATGCTGCTTAGAAATCAACTTCTACTAGCCATGTATATGTGGGAGGAGACCTATCTCTGCATAGTCATAAAAGGACGTATCCACAAATAGCGCCACTACATAAAATATACTGGTATGGGAATGTATGCATAACATCATGATAAATATCAATGCATAAAGCTAATCATGAGAGAATCTAGAAATCATATAATATATCTGTAAATATGCACAATGATCCAAATACTAGTAACAAGTTGAAAATCATAAGTCAAGAATTAAATTTTAAAAGTAGTAAGTGAATCATGTCTTAAAAACACCTAGTTTAGTTTTAAATTTAAACACAGAAGTGGAAGTTTCTATTAATCAAAATAAACCATGCTATAAGGAACGTGGAGTCCATTTCCATGAATCCACACTGAGAAAGTTCTAGTGTCATGAACCTACACTGGAAAAAGGTTACCTTGACATGCCAAAGATAGGATAATGGTGTAATATTAAGCTAAGGATACTTAAATAGGCTTATAACACAAACTGTGTTAGCGACACATTTTGTGTATTAGAACATCCTCCTCAACTATTTGGTAAAATCTATCTGTCTGATACATGTTATTGATGTCCTTCTAGAATTCCATATCTAACCCGAAAAGATCATGATAGTTGAATCAGAGCTCCTTAGTTTCTTAATTCTTTTTATCATTCTTGTTTTCCCTAAATTTTGTTAAGGCATGTAAAGTTTATGATTTCATGCTTGAGAGAACAATGCTATAAATTTCACTTGTATTAATATGCCAAACCCACAATTCTTGTCATAAAATATACTGAACAAGTTTAAGCATGATAATTCTTATAAAACATGTAAGGAGATTGTTATATGTCTTAAAACATGTAAATCTTGAACAATCTCTATAACAGATGTAATTATGGAGTTTTGAACCCCAGATCATGAAATCATAATTCTTGTATGAAAACTTAAACTTTGGGCATGGGAGTGGAAATAAATCTCATTGAATACCCCTATACCTGGTTAGACAAAAAATCCTTAGTAAAATCTTAAGGAATGATGAGGAAGTTGGAACCCTAGGTAAGAGTTGAACGTGCTTTGAGAGAACCCTTTTGTTTTCTTTTAAGAGAAATTCTTAACTGTTGGATATTAATGAAGAAAATAAGGTTTTTGATTTACGTAAGGGGGTTAAAAGGGACTTAAAAATTTCTAACATGTGTTCTGGGTTTAGAGAAAAGGTCAAAAATACCCCTAAAAACCTTCGTAAATTAAAGGAAATTTACTAACACAGAAAACCATAAGTTGATCTACGACTCGTAGGTAGGAGTCACAACTTGTGGCTTCACTCGTGGCTACACGTAAGGGATTACTGAAGCTTATTGGAAACTAAATTTTAGGTTTTTATGAGTCTACTTATGATTCATATATTGGAATCACGAATTGTGTCTCTAACTAGTGGTAACCTGGACAAAATTGAGTCTCTGGAAATGCTTTGCAATCTAGACCTTAGTAAAATTCCCAGAATTGTTTACTCCAACCACGAATAGACACGTGGTTTGTCGCCTTAGAAACTAGACTCAGATATATTTCTTTGGACAGGTTTTATGTCAATTAAATCATCATATATTAGGAGATATAAGTTTTTAAAATTGATGCATGCATGAAATGATATAAAAAAATAGGCCGATAGAAAAGACTTAAACCTAAATTTGTGCTAGGAGCTTCATATAACCTATAATCACATCAAACACAAATTCCACACTTTAGAAAGGATTAATAACTTTGGATAAAATGGGAATTCATAGGACCGAAACTTAATCATGTACATTGAATAGTTTAAATTCTAACTTGAATTTTTGGGATGTTACATTATCTCCCACTTGAGATCATTCGTCCTCAACTGAAGGCCAAAGATGAGTATGGAGTGAATCTAAATGATG
>JBDJHY010280316.1:0-10213 GCA_039654485.1 Withania somnifera
AGAAGTCCTAGAGGTTGCGGGGTTGTATGCCCGGGTCCTGGCCCACCGTGTAGAGGTTATAGACCCTAGGAATAGTTTTAGTAGTTGCGCGATGATTGTGGTGAGATGAGTTCTTAGCTTGTGGTGTTTGGCTGATCTTAGACTCTGTTTACTTTCCATTTCAATTATATTTTATATTAATTTTTTCTATTTCATGCTGACACTCCTTTGTATCATTGATTGGCTAGTAATTGACACTGTGGGGTGAGGCCCTGGTTATTGGTATTAATAGGGGTTAGTATTATGAGGGCCAGTCCCTGATTACTGGCACCAAAAGGGTGTGTGTGTCCAAGATTAGTATTTTAGTTGATTGGCCTTTGGTTATTGGCATTGATAGGGGGCGACGCCCTGGGTTGTTGCCACTGATAGGCGAGGCCCTTGTTGTTGATACTGAGGATGCTGTTCTACTTTGCTTTCCTGAGTATAGTGTGTGCCCACCGGGCTTAGGGGGGAGTTACGATAGGTTTTTCTATGTTATTTGTGCTTATCAGTGGGATGGGGATCCAAGTAGGTTTCATATATTCATTTCTGTACTTAGCTGTATTCCTCTATCTAATCTTTACTCGTGGCACATGCATATCTGGCATTATGATTAATCGGGTTTGGCTGAGGTGGAGCATATGTATGATCCCTTCTTTTGCTTTCGGGTTTCTGTATATTGACCACTATGGATTGTGTTTACCATGTTTAGTTCCTATTGGCCAGTTCTTGCATTTTTGGTACCTTACCTTTCTATGTATCTATTAGTCTTAGTATTTCTCTACTATTATTGACCTATTTTACTTTCCTCCCTTTTTTCTCATATTTTATTTTAGCCCAGCTGGTCGATGATGCCTACTGGGTTGCTTTTTTTGTACTCATTCTGCATTTCTTTAACTTTTTTCGTGGTGCTGATACCGAAAGGGGTTATTGGAGAAGCTGTGATTGTGTGGCTTACAGTGAGTTTTTTCATCTGAGCAAACCGTGGTTTCTTTATTCTTGCTTGCTTTATTCGGTCTACAACAGGCCCTTCATTGTATTATCTTTTGTAGGACTTAATTTGTATTTTTTATCTCTTGGTTATTTTGTATAGTTGATCCACATGCCACTGATGCTAGGTTTTGGGAATTGGTTATGTATGATTTCCTTTTGTCTCCTATTTTTATGTATTATTCATTCATTTCTTTGCTTTATTGGATATTTTGAGATTTTATAGCCCATTGAACGTAGCTCTTGGCTTTAGGTTTAGGTTTGTCTATAGGAGGGATGTAGAAGCCATCATGACCGGAGATTTTGGGTCATGAAATAGCATTTGTCCTAGTACTTTATTTTCTCTTTTACTGCTATACATTGTGCAAAATTTCCAAGAAGACTAAAAGAAAGTCCCTTATAGAGAAGAGATTCTAATCCATGTGGAATTCGTGCCATTGGATTTCATAGTTGGAGATGTTGAAGGAAATTCAATTCTACTAAGGGAGAAAGAACCTTCTTGGTTTGGAAGACCTTTTCATGAAAGGGTAGCCCATCTAGACAAAAAATCAAAAGGAGTAACCTACTAGGGGAGCTCCTAAGAAGAGGGAGATGGTCTAAGCTAGTTTGTCATAAGAGATGCAAGAAATTGAAGTGTTCAACAAGGCATTCATGGAGGTACAACATTCAAGAAACTAACCTCGAGGTATATACCTACCCCTTTAAATTTTTGACAACCTACTGTGGAGTGATGACATCTATCATATGGTGGTGAGACTTTTGAGGTTTTGTGGTTATGGAAATCACCAAATTTCTATTGATTCCACAAAAATTATCTTGTTTTCATAATGTGCGTAATGTGGAAGGTATCCAAATTGAGGGTGCCAAGTTAATTGATTAAATTTGGGATCATGTTGATAGCGTTAGCATGGTAGATAATTTGTTGAGTTTGTGTAGGTATATAACCTACCATCTGCCCTTGGATGAATACCATATTTCTATGTTTGCTCACAATGTTCTTAAGGTGTATGGAGTCCAACCCTTTGAATCCAAATTGGTTGTGAATGAGAGAAGTCCTAAGGATCCATATAGAGGCTAATATTTGTCACCTACTTTTTGTCACATTATTGTTGTTAGGCAAGTTAAAGGGTTAGACCGTACTCTTAAGAGCATGCTTGTTGTGTTGAATGGAAGGGACCCAATTCTTTGGAAGGACCACTTGTTAGAGCTTCACCATGTTTTATCAAGTTCCTTGACACTTCTAGTAGCACGTCTCAAGATGGTGATACTAGTTCTAGGGTGTGTTTTGATAAGGAATAAGTTTATGCTTGTTTTACAAAGTTCATAGATTCTACATATGTTTTTCCTACTTTTATTGATGTCATATCATTGTTGTTGTTTAGGTTTGAATATGTGGATAACAAAAGAAGATGTGTGAGCTTGGTTCCTTCGTCTACTGTCTTTTTTTTAATATAATGATGTCATGATTTTTAATACTTCTTCATTATATGTAAAAACGGTAGTGTATGATATGTGCCTAGTTTAAATTGTTTCTTTCAATGACCTTAAACCTTGTGAGCACACACTTACTACTTATCCTTCCTACCTCTTGGAGATTGATGTCGAGCATGCACATGCAAATATCCCATGCTATAGAGGTAGTATAATTTTGATGCCTAATGCTTATCGATTAAAATGCATGGGTATTTTTTCCTTTTGACCACAGGAAACTTTTTTAGTCTTGTGGTTCTTATGGGATTTCGTATATCATTTTAAGGTGTGGGTTGATCAAGTTTTTCATGTTTTTCTTATCTGTTAACATACTTGGTTATATTGATGGCTTGGTTAACCTTTTAGTGTAACTTTTATATTCTACACCTAGGTCCCTTTCCTTTGATTTTAGGGAATTTCTCATTGACCATTTAGTTAGATTGCCTTGGTTATGACATTATTGATACTTACCCATGTTCTAACCCTCATACCATGAGGAAAGTTTGGGTTTCTGTTGTGTTTTTACTTGTAGGTATTTCCTTGGATTCAAGGACGAATCCTTTCCAAGAAAGGGAGGATGATGCCTAGGAAAGCATTAATCATTCTAGACCTATACTTCAAGGTCTAGCCGAAGAGATCCAACCCATGAACAACATTAAAGGAACTAATCAATCGCCTAAAGCAATTGATGAGGGCCAAATGGAGCAATCCTGAATTTGGAAGATAGCTTGGGAGACACACGAACACTTTGGGAACCTAATGTGATGGAACCCAAAGTTGTATGACCTATTTTTTCACATTAGGTCACTTTTGGACCTAATTTTAATTATTAAATATAGGATTAGTATATATATATATCTTGTCTTTTAATTTTGGAGGGTTAGCTTATTTTGGATTTGCAAGACTTGTAATATTACTCAAATTTGAGTGTAGTTTAGCATAACTTAGGATCATATAGATTATAGCTTGGGTTGATTCCCAATCTACCAATCTCGTAGTTACGTATCTAATAGGTAGAGGGGATATATATCTTTGTTGTTCGAATACCATATATTTTAATTAATCATCGAGTTGCACTTTTTTGGATTTATCATTAAAGTGGATTTGTTGTTGATTTCTGAATCTGAATTACATTAGTTGCTATTATTATGGATTTTGGTGATGCTCATAATTCGATTGATTTTATATATCATTTGTTTCTATGTTTCACTCAATAATACAGATTTTGATCCCTCGAGTCGTGGGCTTATCAAATGTAATGAGTCAATCTTTTGTGGAATGGTTTCAATTCCCTACTACTAAACATCCAAGCCCCTACAACCTACAGTGTCTTAACTATATTGGTAAGATGAAGGTCTTTCGGCAAGCGATGCTAAAATTTAGCATTGAAAAATACCATGATGAGATCTTTTGTGATGTAGTGCAAGTGTTAGCTTGTCTTGTGCTATTCAGCAGACCATAACAATTTGATAGGGATGTCAGGAATCAACGCTAAATTAACAACTACTCTTTTGTGATGAATTGATAAAAGCACATGCTTGTACCAATAACTCCCTACCAAGTAAGTGAAGACTACCACATCATGAAGGAACTTAGAGAGAACCCAGATTGAAGAAGAGGAGAGTGGAACGAAGGGGTCCACTAGTAGGCAAGAAAAGGGAGATAGCTTGGATAAGATGAAAGGAAATAAATTTAATGATAGCCAAGCCAAAAAATAAATCAAAGAAAATGATGAGGATTGCTTTCTCATATGCCTCGTCAACGCCAATTATTAGTTGCATGCTAACCAAGACACTAGAACTCTACCTAGTGTCATTTCTTCTTTTTTGAAGGGATACAAGGTTTTGTTTCCAGAGAAAATGCCTAATGGATTACCACCCTTGGGAGGCATTGAAAACCAAATTGATTTCGTTTCAGGATCTCAAATTCCAAACTGACTAGGTTATAGGAAGAATCCATAGGAAATAAAAAATTTACAAAATCAATTAGAAGAGCTTCTTGAGAAGGGACATATGGAGGAAAGCGTAACTCCTTGTGTCATGCTCGTTATTCTTTTACCAAAGAAGGATGGCACTTGGAGAATGTGTGTGGATTGTAGAGTCATGAACAAAATTATGGTGAAGTATCGACATTCTATTCCTAAGCTTGATGATATATTGGATGAGCTTTACAGCTCAAATGTATTCACAAAAATCAACTTGAAATGTGGCTACAACCAAATCCGGATGAAACCAGATGATGAATGGAAAACGGCTTTCAAGACCAAATTTCAGCTTATGAGTGGACGGTCATGCCATTTGTGTTGACTAGTGCACCAAGAACCTTTGTGATACTGATAAATGATATATTGATGTCGCTAATCAACAAGTGTGTCATCATTTATTTTGACGATATACTAGTCCATAGAAATTCAATTGAGGAGCATGTGATCCACATGAAAAAAGTCTTTAACATATTGGTAATGGAATAGCTCTACACCACTCTCAAGAAATGTTAATTTGGGGTAGACAAGGTTGTGTTTCTGGGATTTGTAGTAAGTGCCCAAGGAGTGGAAGTTGATGAACAAAAAGTTGAAGCCATAAATTAATGGCCAACCCCACCTAATGCCTCTAAAGTTTGGAGTGTCCATGGGTTGGCTAGCTTCTATATACGATTTGTGAAGGAATTTAGCTCCATTTCTTCTCTATTGACCGTTGAAATTAAAAAAATATGTCCCCTTTATTTTGGGAAGAGCATAAGGAATGTCCCTACAAACACTGAAAGATAAGTGAGCTCATCTCCATTACACCAACTTCTGAATTTTTAGAAGGCGTTTGAAGTTGAATGTGATGCGTATAGGGTGGGTATTGGTGGAGTAATAATTCAAGAATGTAATTCGTTGGCTTAATTTAATAAGGAATTGAATGGATCTTCATTGAATTACTCCACATATGACAAGGTGTTGTATCCACTTGTGAGAGTATTTGAACATTAGCAACACTATTTCTAGCACAAGGAGTTTTTCATAAGGATTGATCACAACTCCTTAAAGACTTAAAGGGGATATCAGAGCTCACAAGACACATACTAAATGGGTGGAGTTCATGAAAGCTTTCCATATATCATTATCTACAAATGTGGGAAGGATAATGTTGATATTATCTGAGAAACAGATTGACATTCGAAGATGAAGAACATCAAAGTTAAATTAATAAAAGAAAAGATATGCAGAATTCAATAAAAAAACACTTGACGTAATTTAATACTAAAATCAAAAGAAACAATCAACCACTTGATACAACCACAAATAGAAGATCTTTCATTCGATTAAGAGCCAAAGCGCTCAATGAGCAATTAAGTATGCGCCGACCTTAATCACTAGATAACAAGTACATGGACTACAGAATTCTAATTACCACTAAGAATTTCTATCTAAGCTATTACAAACTTCACTAAAAAATATCTAAAATTTGAAAATTGAGTTTCTTCAATCCCATCAACTCCCTATAATTTTAAATGATCCTCTCTTTATAAAGGTACAAGTCTCCTTATTGCACTTGGGTAAAAAAGTGGCCCAAAGTGAAAAATAGGTCCTCCAACTTTGGGTCCTTGAACATTAAGTTCCCAAAGTCTTCCCAATTCTCCAAAATGGTCCTTCGATAGCTTCCCATGCATCCTTATGCTTTAATTATGCTTCAAGATGATTGAATTTGTTGGAGGTCCCAAGCATGAATCTTAGTGAAAGGTTGAGGTGTTAGGGTGGTCCTCAATATCGTATCATCCTCCCCATCTTAGAAAGGATTCATCCCTGAATCCAAAGAATCTAGCAAGAACACAAGGAAAGACAACAAAGAACACTTCCTCGTGGTATGAGGGTTAAGTTTAGTAACAAACAATTCGACCTATAAGCCATGGTTGCACATATTTAATATATAAAAAAGTATCAAAATGCAGAACAACATGTTGTATGACCTACTCAACAAGGTCGACTTTTCTATTCATGAAAAATTTTAAAATGGGAAACACAAGAGACCCATTGTATCCTAGACTACACTTAGGAATATCATCAATGGTCATATATTATATGACGTACAACCACCCCTTTAAGTTGAAACAAACAAAGGAGCCCACATGGTTATGTGGAATTTCATCAACAAGGTCCACCTAAGTTAATATTCCACACAAAACATTAGCTATCCTCAAGTGAAGTATTCCTCCCATTCCATCACCGGGGTTAAAAACAAGGGTATTCCCCATATGAGTTGGCACATTAAATACAATTTAACACCAAGTACTAACTAATAACACTAAACGATGATTACACAATCAATAACAAGTGCCACTGCTAGTTTCCAATAAAATATGTCAACCCTAAAATTCAAGTTAAACTCGTCATGGCAACCAAGCTCTTCATTACCATAATGGAAATAGGAACCAACACTGGGGTCAAATGGAAGCACATCATAGGATATGGGTTCAACACTCTCATAGACCCGGTTATCACTCATATTTACATAAGAATCAATCCCATATAAATGAGTATCATCATATGCAAATACATAATAAAAGAAGGTGTCTCGTAAAATATCACATCGAGAATTAGCACCACTTCCTCTTTCCACAAGTCCCTTACCCTTAGTTTACTTCCATCTTCATAGAAGAGGTTTCCAACTTCGAGAGAGACATCCTCACACCATAGTGGGTTGGCACACATAGTATACCTGTTAAGAGTGATGCTATAATTCAAGCTCACACAACTAGGTAGTACATTAGGAGTAAGCTCATAACCAAGTTCAAACAAGATATTATACTTGAGGAGAGCACTATAAATCATAGAAAGAGGTTTCAAACATGCTATTCCACTCTCCAAGAGATTAATATAATTTCTTGATAAATCACTAACCACACGTTTTCTATGATCTATATGAGAAATAGAACTTCCCACATTTGACAAGCTCAAGGAATCATTCACAACCACATGATCAATAACACTAGTTTGTGGCTCAAATTTAGAATTAAGTAGACCTGTGATATCATCATCACCAAAAGATAATGTATTATCATGGAGATTACATGTATCAATAATAGATTGACATGGATTGGTCTTATTAGGAAAGTCAACCCATTCATTAATAGGATCAATTAGCATCGGAACATTCTCAACAAGAGTAGTATCACTTTCTGGAAAGGGGTTTCTTGAAAATGGACTATCAATCAAAGTGTAAGTGATGACACTAGATGGAAACCCTTTGATCTTGTAATAAGAAACAATTTGGTCATCTATAGGATCAACTTGTGTTTCCAGAACTTCAATTTGTATATTTCTATTGCAAGACAAGGAATCATTCGACTTACACAACGGTAAATTAAGGATGTCATTCAATTAAAAACATGCTCATTTATAGTATTTGAAGTACCAAGATTAGTTTTTGTACCTTTAGGTCCATCAAAAGAGTCTCCTTCACCTTATTGCATCATAGCCATCATGCATCTCTTTCCTTTCTTCTTAGCCACTCTATCTCCTTTACTTGCTTATTAGTAGAATTCTTGATTCCACTTCATTCTTTCTCAATCGTACCTTTCTCTTTAAGATTTTTCATGATGCGGTAGTCTTCACTCACTTGGATAGGAGTCAAAGGTGTAAGCATGTGCTTTTGGTTATTCATTAGAAGAGTGTATTTATATTTCTGACAATGGTGCATGACTTCCCTATCAAATTGCCAAGGTCTTCTCAAGAACACATGACAAGCCAACATTAGCACCACATCACATAAGATTTTATCATGCTATTTGCCAACGCTAAACTTTATCGAGACTTTCCTAAGGACCATTATCTCACCACTAACATTGAGCCATTGTTGCTTGTAGGTGTTTGGATGTTTTGTAATGGGGAATGGAAACTGCTCCACCAAAGATTGACTTACCACATTGGTGCAACTACCACTATCAATAATCAATGCACATACCTTATCCAAGATTTTGCACCTTGCAAGCAATAAGTTTTCTCTTTTATCATGTTCCTCCTTAGCAAATGCCCCCATGATCCGCCTTACTACACAACAAAGGTTAATATTAACCTTCAACTCATCTTCCTCCTTTGAAGTGAATGCAACCCTCTTCATGAAGCAAGCAAAATTAACCTTCTCCTCGATCATTTCACCATCATCATCCTTGGCTTCTCTCTCATCCTCACTTTTTTCTCCCTCATCTTCTCTATCTTCCTAACAATCATTTTCATCCTCCATTTGATACCCATCATAGGATGCAACAGTTGTTCTCTTATTCGGACACTTAGTAGCAATGTATCTCCTTTCTTGACATCAGAAGCATTTGATAGTCGAGGGCCGAGGAAAGTTAGGATTTATAATATTACCCTCTTTTGGCTTGTTATACACTCTTGATTTGTAGTCAACTTTGGTGGGGTTAGCTTGACCACTACCCTTGGACTTCTTAGGATATGATCTTTTCAATTTATCACCCTTATCATTGTTCTCTTATGGGTTAGTTGAAGAGCCTTTGGTTTTAAAGGCCTTCACTTCTATAAGTCTTCCTCTACCTTTAAAGCAACTCGAAATGCCGCTTCTAAGGTATCATAGTGCTTGAGCTTCATGGGTATCAACACCTCAAACCTCAAATTGGTAATGGAACTCATCACCGTGTATTGGCCTTACTCCTCAAGATTAGACTTCATTCTTGAATTTTCGAATTTATCATAATATTCCTCAACACTTTTGGAGCCTTGCTGGAACATGTAGACCTTCTTGAGAAGTTCTTGGTAATAGTTGGGTGGCAAGTACCTCAATTTCATCATCGCAAGTAACTCTTTCCAATTAGGGATCATAAAGATATTATGAGGTTTTCCTTCTCTTTTCTTGGATTCCCACCACGTAGATGCATAACACTCAAATTGTGTGAGAGCATACTTGACTTTCAAAGCATCCAACACATTATTGGTGAGAAAGATCCTCTCACTTTGTAGCTTTCATTCAATAAACTCCCTCAGGTCACTACTCCCTTTGAATTTCAGGAGCATCATCTTTATAGTGCTCAAGCCACTATCAAAGTCATTCCGATTCCCCATCCTACCTCTTCTATCTTCCCATAGCCTATCTCTTTATGTTCCACATGCTTATTCCCTCTAACTTCCCAATAAGGTTCTCCTCTATGTCCATAGCCTTGATCCCAACCAAAGCCTTGTGCTCGCCTTCCATTTTTAGACTCTCTGCAGCTTTCTCTACCTCCTTTCCCCCCAGATATCATCAAGGTCCACTTTATTGTTCTCTTCATCATACAGGAGGTTGTGGTATTGGTAGTCTTGATAGGGAGTTTGTGTATTGTGTCGTGGGGGAGGTGACATCATGTAAAGGAACAAAGGATACACTTCTTTGGAGAAATGGACTTAGATTATAATTATGTACAATGGTTCGAGGTTCTTGATGGAGAATAAATGGTTGTGGATTTCGATGTAGAGTTTCGGAGTGAGGGTGTTTTGGAGTATTGTGGTGTAGAAAGGTTGGTTGTCGGTAGAAACTTTATCTTCGAGTTAAAATTGGCCGAGCCATTCGTTGAAATTAACCCCGGGATATGGTTGTGGATCATTCCAAACTCCCCTTTCCCTTCTCCCTACTCACCTCTCAAGGTGAATCTCCTTTGTCACTATCCTCCACCCGATTCAACCTTTTCTCCAAACCTCTCATCCCTCCATTTATTTAGAAAAGTTGTTTCACAATCTCCATTAAGGAATTTGCAAGAGTAT
>JBDJHY010280326.1:0-10213 GCA_039654485.1 Withania somnifera
TAATTAGCTTCTTATGAGTAATTCTACTAGTACAAGGGTTCACTTTCTCACCATAGGTCATTTATATAGCATGTATTCGTATGGCTTGTCCGTCTCGCCTAGAGTTGGGGGTGACCTTTGATTTGCCAAAATTGGACTCTGTTTCATTTCCAAACCCCTTGCTCAAATTCTTAAAATAGTTGTTCTACTGGTGCTGGTGCAGACCGATTTATCAGGTGACCGATAAATTATTCCATGTGTCGATAAATTGGCAGGTGCCAAAAGATCATTAATGTATCAATAAATCGGTACCTTCCAGTGGGGGCTCAAGTTTAGAGGATGCCGATTTATCGGTAAAATGTCCAATAAATCGATTCAGGGGCTGCTAAATTATAGGCATTTTGTCCAATAAATTGACATCTACTTGTTTGTTAGTGTATAAGAGAATACCGATTTATCAACCCAAGTGGCCGATAGGTCACAAAGGCATTATTTAGTTAGTTCCTATCCTTTTTTTCTCATTATTTTATCAGTTTTCTCTTTCGTTTCTCCTCTTAAAATGGTGTAATTTGTTTTGGAAACATCCTCAAATTTTGTGGAAAAGCTTCTTGAAGATTCCGCATGCCTTTCCCACTCTTGGTAAGTATTTTTCTCCATTAATTTCCATTAAAAATGGGGGGGGGGGGTTCTCCATTAATACCTTAGTTGTGAAATCATGATTTTTTCGAGTATCTTAGAAATTATTGAGTAAATCCTGGTTCTTCGAGTTAATTTTACTCCGTATTAATCGTTGCTCTTTGAAATTTCATCGTTTAATTCATAAAAGCTTGAATCCCTAACCCCTTTTTAATTATTTATATCCGGGTTGTTTGAGGCCTTTTTCGTGCCCGAATTGTGCTCAATTTTGGAGCACGGGTTTCTGGTGATGCTAGGAACCCCGTGGCGAACTTTGTTTATGATTTTGGCGAGCGAGGCCCGCAGGACCATTTTAGGTCTAATGTTAGGCCCGGTCCGAAACTTAGTATAAATTATATTGTTAGACTCCTATTGATCCTTGGATTATTAATTCATAAGTTTCAGAGTCATTGGAGACTGTTTGAAATCAATCGAGTTGACATTGAGATTTGTAGCGCATTATTCGTCGGACGACAAGAGGCTCTGTTGGCTATCTCTGGGTATATAACTTTGAAAATTATACTAAATAGCATCCATGGGATGGGTTTCTAGGTTGTTACTGTGTATTTGGACTGCTTCTTCGTTCCTTTCGCCGTTTGTTCCATATATTGACGTTTGATGTAACACAACACCCGTGACTTAGAATTAGCCTTGTGATGACTTTAGGGTGACTCTGAAAATAGTAGAACATTGATGCGTGGGTTGGTTTTGGGTTTTGCCCTTGAATTTGGGTTGTTGTATTGTGCTGCTAGTTGTAGCCTGTTCAGGGTGTAGGTTGGCTATAAATCTGGATGTATTGATGTACTGAGCATCCATTATACGAGATGTTGAGTCACAGGCTCTATTTTTTTAGAGTGCATTGGGGATAGGGCTTGTATCACCACTTGATTTTGATGACGTGAAGGATAGATACTGATAATGAGAATAGTAATGGATAATGACATAATAAATGATACATTGGGATATTCTGATAATAATATAAGTTAAAGGATCTTTTGATGTTTTAGGATCATCAGTGTACCTAGCACCCGATATTACTATTTTTACTTATTTTAGTCCAGGCTTCACACCCTAGCATCGGAAAATATTATTTGACTAATTAATGCTGGGAATTGAGTCCGACTATGTTCGGCAGTGAGTACAGTTGCAGGCACTTAAGTCCGTTGTCACACGGCAGGGAGTACAACTTTTCAACACCTAGCACACCTATTGGCTTGGAGATTTTAATGATACTTGTTCCCCTGAGGACATTCGTGATACCACTATATTGAGGCATTGTACGTCATGACTTGCCGAGATTACGGCTTGATGATACTATTGTTATGAGGCATTGAATGCCAGACTGTGAGACCTTTGAGGCTCTGTGACTTGGGGATATGAGATTATGATGACGTTAGAGATTGTACGTGGTGGGCGTACCTCCACGGACCTTGTCTCTGGACTAGGGTGACTAAAGGAGGGGTAGGGATATACGGGAATTAAGATTCGTCTACCATTGATACTACTTAATAGGTCTATGGGTACCGGAGGAGGAACTTACACAAGACTTGTTACTTTATGACGTGTATTTACTTTTCTGCACTTGTTTTCTTCAGTGTGTCTCTAGTCATATGTGGAGGCCTACAGGTGAGCGTGCTTTCTGTGTACGTTGTCATTCTTCTAGGGGATTTGGCAGTGTAAATTTACTTTCTGTACTTATTGCTTCATTATCATTATTGTTTATATGTGAAATTGTCTTGCTATGTGGGATATTTGTGCGAGGTATCATTTGATTATTTCTTCCTTCCCTGTATTGGAGGTTACCGGTACACTGTCCATGTTTCCTCATTTTCTACTTATCCAGCTCTTGATTACTTACTGCTATTCTTTATATATATTGTTGCAAGGATTTCGGGTACATTCTTTTTTTTCCTAAGATCCTGTTTTGATGTCGTAGCTAGCGAAGACATGTCTATCTATTTACTTAATTCTTATCTAAGTAGCTGGCTTTCATGTTGTACTATTTGCTTTTGTGACCTTACTTTCTTGTATTTTGTTATTTACTACTTTTATAATTGTTATATGCTTAGTAGGCCATTAAGGCCTACTGGGTAGGGTTTCTTCGGCGATTTCGACTCAAGCTACACTTGTTCCCATGGTGTAGAGTTGAGTACTAGTGACTGACGTTGATTTTGAATCGCCGTTCGTGCCTACTTGCTGATACTTTCAGAGATACAGGGTGACCTTGACGTCCAGGTGTTCCAGCTCTCTCTTCGAATTGGACGTGTCTCTATTGTATTTTTCAGAGACATACTTATACTAGACTTTTGTTTATACTCTGTACTTAGAGGCTTTGTTTTATTTATACTAATACCGAGTTTTGGGATTTTATTAATTCTGTTATTATATTTCGTTATTTTTGTCATATATCCCCTTTTCTTTATACCTTGTTATTATACTTATGCATTCCGCTATTGTTGATGGTAACTCTCCACTTCGGCTTCGGACTACAGGATTGGTTCTCCTATTAGTCCTACCTATTATTATTATTATTTATGCGATATATACAAATATTTTTAAGAAAATATTTTTTACTTGTGTATCGAAGTATGAATTTTACATACTTTATAGACTTTCGTTGGACTTTTTTATGATTTTTTTTTTTTGGTAATTCAAATTGACTTTGTATCTATGTTGTAAACAAAATCTAAATATTAAAAAACAAATTAAATAAATAGCAATATAACAATAAAAATATTATACACAAAACCACCTTGCAGGACTTGCTCCGTTACATTGGCCAACTTTTTCAATGAATGGGGCTGAAACGCCATTAATTATTTTCATCATAGCTACCATCATTACCTCTTCCATGACCCTGCTCCTACCATGACTACCAGAGCAATAGTAACATTCTCCCTCAGCAGGCTTCAGAAACTCATTTATGCTTTTAGGCTTCTTGATTTTTTCCACCGTTTCTTTCTTCTTATCTTTCTCAACACCCAATTCGATGAAGATCTCATCATTATTCTTTTTTTTTTTTTTTTTTTTTTGTGAAAAGTTGAATGGAGTGAAGTTTTTTATCCAAATTAATTCTCCTTTCTTTCTTCTTGTTTTAGAACCAGTAAAACATTCCTCTTCTCTTCCCTTAGCTTCTCATACTCCTCGGCGGTCATCTCTTTCTTCTCGGGTTCCTTCTCTTCTGGCTCAGCAGAATAAGAATCCTTGTTGGTGTCTCCAACAACTTTCCATCTAGCTTGTTTCTCAGCCTCGACAACCTTCTCACCATCATTAATAGGGTCTTCAGTCTCCGGTGCAATATTATCTGTAGGAGTTTCCTAATTCCTATGACCAGAGTCCTCCTATTTAACAAACTCATTCCCTAGGGCAGTTCCACTTAGTCGATCAAATACTCTCGTTGGGCGTTCCCCTTCTCGTTCTACAACATCCCTATAATTGAAACCACCTCGACGAACCCCCCACGAGATCTATCATATCCATTTTTTTTTTCAGATACCTTTCCTGATTCTCCATCTTCTGGAGTACTATATCACCCAGAGAATCCATTATTTCTGCCAAAATCATTCTCATCATCAGCAAATCCTTGGTGAAACCCGTATCCATGCTCATGCCCACGGTTCTTCCACGTGGACCCGTGACGTCTTTCTTTCTGACATTCACTCCCGACTTCCCTTGCAACTTGAGCGGGAGGAAGAGGTTTAGATGGCAACTTAGCAGCAATCTTAATAGAAGCTTGAACTGGACCCTACTTACATGGTGCAGTAAGGCTGTTAATGGACGGTCCAAGCCTGGCCGGTCCAAAATAAATTTGGCCTGGTCAGGTATTACGATTCGATTTCTCGTATCATGATGACACCTATTAGACCACCAGTAGGAGAACAAACCCTGTAGCACGAAGCCGGAGCGTACGGCTACTATATCAATAGGCAAAAGCACAAGTACCATAAGTAAAATATAAAGAAAAGGAAAAATACTTAGTGTAGCGTAATTACAATGAGTTAACAAATTCTTAGAACCCGGTATCAGTGTAACAAAATAAAACTTCTAAGAACAGAACATAAAACCAAAAGTCTAATATAAATGTATCTCAGAAAGTACAAGGAGACTAATCCAAACATGAAGAGAAGCAGGAATAGTTGAACGTCAAGCTCACCCTAAATCTCTGAAGTAAGTAGCAACAAGCACGAACAGAAAATCGTAATCAATGTCAGCCACTAGTACTTGGATTTACACTAGAAGAACAAGTGTAGTATGAGTACAAGTCACAAAGCAATCTGTACCCAGTAGGCTTTGAGGGCCCACTGGGAACATAACAATAATAAAAGTACTAAATAACGAAATACAATAAAGTAGGGTCACAAAAGCAAATAGTATATCATGGAAGCTAGCTACTTAGATAAGATTCAAGAACAAGTAGAACAGTTCATCGCTAGCTAAATCACATAACAGGATCTCAGGCAAGAAGGAAGGACGTACCCCAAATCCTTACAGCAATATATGTGAATAATAACTATAATTAATCAAGAGTTAAATAGAAGACATAAATAAAATAGGGACGGTATACTGGTAACCTCAAGCAAGGGAAAGATGAATAATCAAAACGTATCTAGCACAATTATCCTGCATAACCAGAAAGTCTCAAAAGTAACTCTATAATAATTAAAAAAAATCAATAATATAATAAATAAATTAAACACAGGAAGCACTCTCACCCATAGCCCTTACATCTTAGTCAGGGGTACACCGAAGAAGACAAGTGCAGAAAAGAAAATACACACCGCAGTGAGGTTGGGAAAGGGATTATACTAGTGATTAGAACTTAGTAGCTATCCCCTGGTTTAGGTTGGTGACTTTAAAGTTGATCCAGGTAGGCTGATTATTCTATGTTCTACCTCAGTTGTTATGTGTTATTAGAGTAGGTGTGTTCCTTTAGGCCATGGATAGCCGGTTACGGCTTTGCTGGGTGGTTAGCATCCTTGCGTGTTGATATCCTGCCCTAGTCGGGTGCGAGCCTAGGAGTGGGTTGTATTGGATTGAGCTATGAGAGCTCTGTGTTTTCCCTTTAAGGGTGTGTGTTTGGCCCTTGATGGGTTTCCTCTGAGAAGTTGTGATATTTTTATTGTGATTACTCGAGGCTCGGGACCGTAGTTGTGCTAGGAAAGTATATACCTTGTGACTAGGGCTTGTTAGCCATCTTATGGATTCTCGTTAGCCGCCTTAGACCAGTCTAGCCAACTGATTGTTTTTGTGTAACGGGATTGAATATTTAAAAAGTAACTTATTTTTGACAGGATAATAATCAGAAATTGATTGCTTATACATATTTATACTTTCTACGACTGTGCTTATAAGCAGTGTGGAGCTATTTTCTCACATCATTGAGGCTATTTTTTCACTATCACTGTGATTCATGGACGCCTACATGTTGACAGTTGGGTTTACTGGGATCGGATTTTTCCTTCATGGATGGATTTGAGTTTTCAGTAAGATATGATATACGAGCTAAGCCCGAGTTTTGGCCTTTTGGCCCTTAGGACAATGGCACTAATAAACTTTTATGAGGATTTTTGTACGTAGGGTTGGATCCCTCCACAGACCTTCCGACATGGGTCGCCATACTTGGGGTATGTTGCATGATCGGGGAAGGGGAATACTGGGGTAGGTTGGGTGAGTATACGGGGCAGCTTTTGTGGATCCGCTCCTGACAGAGTCTTGTACCGAAGAGGGTGCGTACGGATACTATTTACTTATCAACATCCCCATATATTGCATCCTTTCACTTTTGGTTGTACTCTTCAGAGCTCAAAGATGGAGTACCTGTTGGGTTATTTGGTTGCTTTAATCTACCTAACGGTAGAATGGGGTGCCGGTCGGATTTATTTGCTAGTAGACTTTGTTTGCTCCCTCCTGTCTTAGATTAATACTATTCATACACTTATTGTATTTGGTGTTAACTTAGCTTGTTGATGGTTTTCCACTTTCTTATTTGTCCTTCCTTATGTTGGTCATGTTGGAGCTCCAGGTATGTGTCGTGTTTGTTCATGAGTTATTTGTGGCCCAGGTCTTGTTGGTTATACCCTGATAGTAACCATTTTTTATACTTGTTAGTTGGTACTGCACCCAATAGTAGTTGATCCTTTACTGTACTTACTAGCTATTACTGTAGTTATCTTGTTTCCTTTGTGCATTATGTGTCACTGTCCTATTTATTGTAGATCACTCTTTTCCTTGTTTATAATTACTTTTGCTCGATCGGCCTATTATGCCTACTGGATACACGTTGCTTTGGTATTTATACTACACTTCTGCATCTCTATGTGATGCAAATCCTAGTACGAGCCAGCAGAGTGGACGCGATCGTGCGAGATAACGGTCTAACTTCAGGAGATTTCGGTAAGCAGCTGGTCTCCTTGCTGACCGGTTTTCCTTTCAGTAACAGAGTTATCCTAGTTGGGTCCTGGATAGTTATTTTGTAGTTTTTACCCCGTCGTGGGTTGTATTTTGTACTTTCTGTATATAGATGTTCTACAACCATGATACCAGATTTTGAGAGTTACTTTTAGTTGTGTATTTTTCATGTCCTACTTTTACTTCTCCTCTCATCCCCTTCTTATTTTCCTTTTGAATTCTTGCTACTGGTCCACCGCTACTTGCTCTGGGCCAGGGTTATGCTTGTCTGCAGGTGATATATAGATGCCATCATAACTCAATTTTAAAGTCGTGACACAATATCAATTCTCCTTCCCATCTATTTAAGAGTTTTTCTTTTCTAATTATCCTTCTTATATTTTGAGAAGTTTATATTAATTCTCCATAAAAAATTTTTCTTACAATATATTTAGGGCTCCTTAATTTTTTAGTTTAATATATTTGTGAGTCAATGTTGTAGTCACTAAAAGTTCAATCCAATACTTTTAACTGTAATATTAACAATACACCAATTAAAAAGAAACTAAGCCACCAAAAAATACAAATAACATATTTTAATTTAATTGATTATCATAATATAGTAAATAATAAAATCTTAATTCTTACTGAGTGCTTATTCCACGTAAATTTCCAACAATTAGGAGTATTCAATAAATTAAAAAGATGCCCAAATTAAACACAAAAATTTCTAATAATTATATAATAAATAACAAAAATTCTCAATTCAAATATGAGCGGTGCATAAAAACTTTCTATTATTTTGTTTTACCATTTACATGTCATGTAGATAAGATCTATATCGTGCAAAATCTAGTGAATTTTAATATTTAAATATTAAAAATAATAATTAAATGATAATATTGTCTATTGCAGAATCTTTTAGTGAAAGGAGACAAGTTCAAATTATATTTCTAACAGTTTTTTAAAATATATGCGACATTTATTTTAATGATGAAAATTAATATTATTATTAGTGGTACGATAATTGAATTCAATATCTCCATACATAAGCAAAATCCGGTGTGGTAGAATTTAGTTATTTTGACTTAAACCTTATATTTATATTAAAAAATTCATTTGATGGATATAAATAATATATCAAGGACCTAATAAATAAAGAAAAAGTGATTTAGAAGGTTATTAAAATATATTATTTAGATCCCATAAATAAAAATACTGACTTTGTCGTCTGTGAACATACAAAATTCATAAAAACATTTAGAAGAAAAAAAAAATTCATACTCTTTATCAAGATGACAAGCATATTCCTTATACTATGAAAAATATACACTTACGACTTTTAATGAGGTATAAGTATATTAAAATATAATTTCATTTTTGTATGCCCCTTAAAACAGCGATGATAATTAAAATTTTGATGGTTTCACGAAAATATCTATTGAAAAAAATTCTGCAACTGAAAATTACCAAAAAAAAATAAAATAAAAAAATCAACGTGGATGCTTAACGTGCATAAATAATAATTTATTTGTGCACCAATACTAAAACCCAATTACTAATTTAAAACATATAGATATTTTAACACTTCTAACCACTCTGCACCTCTTTACAGTACGCAGTGAAAAATCACTGATTGATAACTTAATTCTCATATAAAACATATTTAATTTTCATTTATAACCTTACCCACCGGTAACTCCTAATCTTCTGCACTTATACAACATATGTAGTCACTGAGTTTTATAAATAAGCAAAAAAATTTACGAATTCGTTTCTAATGTGAACCTAATTTACGTGATAAAGAGTTGAAAAGAAATCCTTGATTAATTCAATTTTTTTAAAAAAAAATAAAATAAGTCAAGTATTTATAGTTTATTATTCTTTCAGAACTCTATTACTATGTTAACACAAACCGAAGAAAGTAATATGAAATTCTTAAATTTAGAAAGGATTCGTATAAGATAATAATATTTTATTTTAAACACCTTTTATTTAAGGACTTTCTACATAATTTAAAAAGGAAATTTAGTTAATTTTGAAGTCCTAAAAACCATATAAAATAAATTATTGTATTAAATTAATTTAATAGTTGCTTCTTTTTCTCTACATATATTCTAAAAGCTTTTATAATGAGGTAACAAATGATACTACTTAAAACTTATAAAGAACCATAAAATTAATATGAGTCAACTTGTTATAAGATATTTAACAATAAGTATAAAACTTTTCTACAAAAATACTTACTTTAAATATAAGTCACATTGATGAAGAATTTTTTCACTTTCAACTCTTCAAGCTGGGATCCTCAATATCTAAAGATCTACATCAACACCACAAATAAAAATCAAAAATAAAATATTAAGAAAAATATTTTAGCTTAGGTAAAAAAATAACATAGTTAATATATTAACGAACTCAGATCATATTGATCTCTAATGATTATGAAAAATCAAATAAAGATAAGAAAAACTGACTTTGTATATTATTTTTATGAAGCCAATACACGAAAATCTATTGTTAGTGCATTGTTGATTTTTATTGAATAGATATATACAAGTCTGTGAATCTGTTTTTTCGCCTTGTTTTTTCACGTTCGCCATGAATTTTGCCAAATATTTTGGTGAAATTTTATTGGGGACGTTTTTTTGGCTTTTTTCCTTTTTTTTTTTTTTAGGTCTCAATCCTATTTGGAAAAGTTCTTTTTACGACTTAAGAGTTTAACTAATAAGAAAATCTTCTTCATTTAATTTTCATATATTTATTATAATTAATATTTAATATCATAAAAAATAAAATAAAAAAGGTAAAAAGACGATTTTATCTAAAGCAGAGATTTTTAATAAAGGAAAAAAATTTCAAACTAAATTTATAACGGCATTCACACTTTTAATATAAAATATATAGATAGATATAGACTAGTTTAGTGTATGTAAGTTGCACATATATTTATGTTATAGTATATAATTTTGAAAAAAGTGATGAACACTTTGATTAGGGGCTTTAACAATAAGAAAATATTCAAGTATCTTTTTATCTAAAATAGAATTCATCTACTGTAAGATTGAGAAGTATTTGACATACTCTTTAAATTTTCTTATGTTTTTTAATAAATATCAAACGTTGGTTTATTATTTTATCTGTTGCCATGAGTAGTTGTAACTGGCTACAG
>JBDJHY010280336.1:0-10213 GCA_039654485.1 Withania somnifera
TAATAGTGACTTTTTAAGTCATTGGTACTAGCATATCTACGTGATCATGTTAATGAGCTACACGCTCGCGATGAACATGACTGTACCCACCAGAAAATAAAAATATACAATCTTGATGCACCTCACATAATGGCAATTGAGATAATAAAATAGCTACATAATTGCAACTTAGGACCATGCGATCAGGAAGAACATAGGACCAGACATCAAATAATAGTTGACAACCATATATAATGAAAACCCAACTTTCTGAATGGACCATCGAGATTCATTTGGAACCTAATGCACAAAAACCATATATCGTACCAATAAAATTAATGATTTTCTACTCAATGAAATTATTAAAATGCAAATTCAAGGTCTCCTTGACCTGATGCCTACCACGATTGATAAAATTAGAAATTTTACTCAAAATGACCAATGTGCCTTTAGGAATTGTGAAAATTTATCTAAACCCTCTTATAGAGAAAATATGAGCTCTTAAATCCAATGAAATTCAAATAGGAGTGTCCAATCATCAAATATTGACCAAAGTAAAAATCTATCTTTAATACTCTAATTTATCTCATATAACTAGTTAAGACGACTAAATAAATCCTAAAACTAAATATAAAGGTCCTCCTAGACCAAATTCCACATTATAGAGACAATGGAACTGACAAAATGACATTCAAAGATATAAAAAATCCAAATGTTAACAAATTTCAACTATTCCAACTTAAAGGATTAAACAAAATAATAAAAAATAAAAACAAACAAACTTTCTTGAAGTCCCAACTTTTTGTTCTGATTTGAAAACCAATCACACAGATGAATCAAATATGTCCCAAGGAAACTATAAAAAGGGAGAAAATTATATTATTACAAGAAAATAAAAAAATACAAATAGGGTTATTACATTATCCACAACTTAAAACAATGTTTATCCTCAAATATAAAGGAAAAGAAAACACATGAAGTCTAAATAATTTGGGAATATCTAATATCCGTACAAGAATAAATGCTAATGGGAGCATTTGTCCTATATGTACAAATTAAAATCGGGCGGATCGTTCTCTACTTTCTAAATTGTCTGTCTAAAATAGCCACATGCTCCTTTTTCATAAGTTAACTTTTGATTCAAAGTCCAGACTCAAAATGAATCAGATGAGAATCTTCAAGGACGTAACTATAAGTCATAGAAATATGGACAATAGGATGAACCACTGAAAAACAAGCTGGAAAATCAACATTTAAGCCACCTCTCCAACGTGCTCTAAGATATCAAATGTACCAATAAACCAAGGGTTGAGATTTCCCTACTTACAAAATGTCAACACACACTTAATGGATGTTACTTTAAACAAAAAACAATCACTATCCATAACCTCTAAGGCTTGATCCCTCTTATCATCAAAACTCATCTAGTTACTCTTGACTACAAGAACTTACTCTAAACGAATCAAACATCCTCTAAAGAATCATGTAGAAAATACATATCTAAGGAACTACATCAAAAGAATAAAACCAAACAAGAGAGGTAGAATAATGTAAATACAATCAATAAATATCCTAGGTCCTAGTATTAGTTATAGAAGCACTACAAGCATAGAGCACAAGATAAATATAAGTATAATAAAAGATCTATCTCTAGTATACAAAAGAGTAAAATAAAGGCTGATGATATGTTGGCTATGTTGGATGTCTAAATATCGCCTAATATCTCAAAAAGTCAACATCAATAAGGCACGAATAGCATAATTAGAAGAGGGTGGTAGTACTTGGATTTTCACCAGGAAGATAGAGAGTGTACTATGATTAATAGTCAGCAAAGAAACGAGCACCGCATAGGCTTTGACGGCCCATCGGCCACATAACAAGTAGAGCTATAATAAATAACAGGAAGGTAAGGAATGAAAGTCCCGAAGCAAGTAAGATAGCACAAGGAGATAGCTACACAGAAATAAGAAACAAATCAAATAGTGAACAAGTATCACTATCTAATCATAGAGTAGGAACATAGGAAGAGAGAGGAGGAAATATCGTATCCTTTAGTACAATAATAATAGAAGAAAGGTAAAACAATTTAGATAGAAAATAAGACAATGGGAAAAGGCAGTGTACTGGTAGCCTCAACGAAGTAGAAGGGAAGTATAACAAATACCAATATGAAGAATAATCCTATAAGGTAAATAAGATAATCAAGTCAAAACTACAAGTAATACGAGAAATGTATTAAGCAGTAAAGGCAAATAAAACTCTTCCAAGTCTCCATAAGAATGAAAGAGAACAACCAAGTCACACTCGCTCATTTGGAATCATATACAAACAAATAGTCCATACAGAATACAAGTGCAGTAAAGTAAACACAAACATAATCACGCAATAGTTTCTATATATACTCCTCCTCTAAAACCCATACACCCAATAGGTAGGACACGCATTAAAGGTATTAACACTGTATATCTATACTCTAACTTAGATCGCTTCTCCCGTCGCACGTGGTCCAGAGGTAGGGTCCAATGAGATGCCCTAACCATGTACAAATCTCTTGTGTCTTCATATAGCTGATATCTTAGTATCAAAGTGACTTAATGTGATTGTATCAATGTATCTTCGAACCACTGTTCCACAATATCAATGTCTCGGTAACTAGTGTCTCAACTAAGTGAGCTTGATAGAGCATAAAAATGATTTTACTCACTACCGAAGCTAAACCAGACTTAAATTCCACTTGTACTAGTAAGTGATAATTCCTAGTGATGGGTTTGAAAGCTGGGCTAAAAAGGTAAACAAAAGTAGTGACAGGAGCCCAACACTTAGTCGGGTCTAAAACTAGTAGAAAGTTGCTTATATTATTATTAATTATCAGAATATCACATTGATAAATAATTTAGTCCATTTTAACCATTTATACAAGAAATCCAGCCTACAAAAGACATAATGTCTTAGAATACATTGATAATAGTCCCCTAACTCTAATATATATAGGTCTATATAATCTCAACCTCAGTTCTGGTGCTATACGAATGCATAATAACATGCAATTACTACAAAGTCTAATCTAATAGCAAGAAGCGCACAACAACCAGCCCAAACAAGAGGGAAAACCCTAATCCAGCCCTTGTATCAGCATCCTATACTTCCAGATTCAGCTACGACCATCATAAGGCCTACACTAGGTAAAGATGTCGCATTACATCGAGCTCCTACATAAAAAAGATGAAGTAGAAGAGAATAAGCATACAAGTGTCACTGTATAGACCTAATATTCCATTACCAAGGTTTTTATTTAGTGCATTTACACAAGATATACACTAAGTGTAAGCTTATGAATCCTACTTGTCGTCCAACAAAATTTCACTGACGCACTCAGAAATCATCACTTCTTGAAAAACGACTTTGAATGGACTTAAAACTAGAAAATTAAGAATCTAGACATCAACATAAAGCTAATGTAAAAGTTTCCACGAAGTTGTTGGAAAAACTATGAACTCATGAATAGAATATGAGAAAAATTCAACTAAGAATTGGGTTAAAAATTCTTGAAGAAGATGAAGTAAATACTGCAAAACATTACCTACTTCAATAAAGAAGGAAACTCAATATTGGGTTGAAGTCTAGACCACATGACAAACGAATGTCACCAGTCTATGTAACAATTCAATAATGCCAAGAATTACTAAGAGCTACCAAGTGACAACAACGGAGAAAATTCCATGAAAGAGTAGAATATGAAGGGTGAGGAGATTACCAATTGATGATAGAACTAAAAGAATCTAATCAAGAATCACTTTCTCAAGCCTAAATACAATTTCCAATGGATTTGTGGGCCCAAAGAGATGTTTTAGAGAGAAGGATTTGTTAAAAATGATTGAAATTTCTAAGAACTTAAGCCACATAAACTGACTAGAATGGTCAAACCTATAAAAAAAATGGTTGTTGGTGCGACGTCACAGGTGCGATGAGAAGCACGCAGGGGAAAGGGTTCTCCATCCCACCCCATGTCACAGGTGTGGACAACTCTCTGTATGGATATATTGCAGGGTTAACTAGGGTTTCGTAGGTGTGAAGCCTCCCCCGCCCTCCTATTATCATAAGTATCAGTTAGAAATAGTAAGTGTGACATTGCAGCTACGACATGGACATCGAAGGTGATATTACACTAGACAATGTTTCACAATCAATTCCAAGGTTTGAAATGAGTTTGCAGTCTAATATATGCCTAAGAATAGTGCTAACGCACTTGAAACAACATTTCAGACTCTATGATGTAGTTAAAATACAGACATAAGGTCAATTTGGATAAATCTTGACCAATTTAATGCTTTAAGCCAAAACTCTTAAATTTCACCAAATACCAGAAAATCATCCTAGACGTTTTGGCAAGCAATCCAAAACCATTTCTAACCCAAACTCGGCCTTCTAAAGTTCATAAAATGGTCGAATTTCCAATCCAATACTTTGATTGTCAATGTTGACCAAACTTAGTCATCCAATCATCGGCCAACTTGTATCTCATCAAATGAGAAAAACTCATACAGAAATATCCTAGATATGAACCAAGGGTCTATCTAGATAAATGTCTATATTTCATAGTTAATAGAATTGTCAGAATTTTATTTAGAGCTCTCCTTGGGGGAATGGTTACAAATGTTAATAATTACCTAGGTTCAGGCTTTACAATAGAGGAAATTTGATAACTCTCAATCAAATACCTTGGGGCCAATCTACCGATCCTAGTATGTCATAAATAGCCAAGGGCAGCTACCAGAACACTCTAGAATGCAAGAAAACACATAAAACACTAGTGTGCCATAAAGGTCATTACACAAATAGTAAAAAAAGATCGTAATACAAGACCTTTTTAAGTCTCTAGTACTAGAATACCTACGAGATCTACTGAATGAGATACACACTCACGATGAACATGACTGTACCCACTAGAAAATAAAAATATAAAATTTTGATGCCTCTCACATGATTCAAATTGAGAGAATAAAAGACCTACACTATTGTGATAGGACCATATGATCAGGAAGAACATAGGACCAGACACAAAATAGTTGTTCACAATAATATATGATCAAAAACCGACTTTATGAATGGACCATCGAGATTATTTTTTAACCCCATGCACACAAACAATATATGTTACATTAAGATGCAAATTTAAGGTTTCATTGACCTAATACCTACCATTGTCAATAAAATTAGAAACTTTACTCAAAATGACCAATGTTTCTTTGAGAATTATGAAAATATATCTAAACCCTCTTATAGTGAAAATATGACCTCCTAAATCAAACGAAATTCAAATACGAGTGTCCAATATTCAATAGCAGATTAAAGTTAAATTTTCTCCTTAAAACTCAACTTTATCTCATCTAACTGGTTAAGACAACTAAAAATATCCTAAGACTAAAATTAAAGGTCTTCCTAGACAAAATTTCACATTATAAAGCCTATGGATCTGAAAAAGTGTCATTCTAAGACTGAAAACTCCAAATGTTAACTAAAAGTCAACTATTTCAACTTTAAAGGCTTAAAAAATCTAAAACTTTACCAAAGTCTTAGCTTTTCGCTCTGTTTCCATAAAAAATAATACAGTTGAATGAAATATGACCAAAGGAAACTATATCAAGGGGGGGGGGGAATTGTAATATTACAAGAATATAAAAAATTACCATTAGGGTTATTACGTATCCAACAAATTAAATAATGTGTTTCCTCAAATATAAAGAAAAAAACACACGAAGTCTAAATTTTTTTTGATTATCTAAAATAAATATAAGAATAAGGGTCCAAATAAATGGTTATTGGAGAATTTTTCCTATATGTAAAAATCCAAATAAGGCAGATCATCCTCTAATTTCTATGCTAGTTGTCTAAAATAGCCACAAGCTCCTCTTTATAACTAACCTTTTCATTCAAAGCCACAAACTCAAAATGAATCACATGAGAATCTTTAAGGACATATTTATAAGTTATGGAAATATGAACAATAGGATGAACTGCTGGAAAAAATGCTGGAAAATCCTTCTCTTAAGCCACATCTCTGAGAGCTATAACATCTTAAATGTACCAATAAACCCAGGGTTGAGATTTCCCTTCTTTCAAAACTTCAACACACCCTTCATGGATGTTACTTAAATAACACATGATCACCATGCATAAACTCTAAGGTTTAATCCTTCCTATCAACACAAATCTTCTACCTACTCTTGATTATAAAAAACCTACTCTAAATGAATCAAACTTCCACCGCAACATCATATAGAAAATATATATCTATGGATCTCACATCAAAAGCATAAAACAAACAAGAGAGGTAGAATAACATAAATACAATAAATAAATCTCCCAAGGCCTAGTATAAGTTTTTACAGAACCACTACGAGTATAGAGTACAACATTAACATAAGTATAGTACTTGAACATTCTCTGGTATACAAAAAAGAAAAAATAAAGGTTGATGATATGTAGGCTATGCTGGATATCCGTGTTTGACTCTATATCTCAAAGAGTCAGCATCAATAA
The DNA here is from genome assembly GCA_039654485.1 of Withania somnifera. Classification (NCBI taxonomy): domain Eukaryota; kingdom Viridiplantae; phylum Streptophyta; class Magnoliopsida; order Solanales; family Solanaceae; genus Withania; species Withania somnifera. The sequence continues at coordinate 6,520 of JBDJHY010280336.1, forward strand.
GACACGAATAGTAAAATTAGAAGTGGATGGAAGTACATGGATCTGCACCAGGAAGATAGAGAATGTAGTATGATTACTAGTCACAAAAGAAACGAGTACCGAGTAGGCATTGACAGCCAATCATTCACATAACCAGTATAACTATAAAAAATAATAGGAAAGTAAATAAAGCAAGTCCTGAAGACAAGTAAGATAGAACAAGGAAATAGCTACTTAGAAGAAGCCAAAAGGCAGAAAGTAAACATCATATTACTAACTCATCATAAAAAGGAACTCAGGTAGGGAGAGGAGGCAATACCTCAGATCCTTAAAGTAGTACAATAATAATTGAAGAAAGGTAAAATAATGTAGATATAAAATAAGACTATGGGGAATAGGTAGTGTACCAGTAGCCTCAAGGAAGTAGAAGGGAAGTAAACAAATCAAAATATGGATAATAAGCCTATAAGGTATTAAAGATCAACAAGTAAAAACTACAAATAATACAAGCATTGTATGAAGCTGTAAAGGCAGATAAAATCCTTCAAAGTAAAAATAAGAAATAAAGAGTACAACCAAGTCACACTATCTTATTTAGAATCCCAAACATCTGTAGAGTCCATATAGAATACAAGTGAGGTAACATAAACAAAAACATAATCATACAATAGTTCCAATACCAATATGCCTAGTAGGTAGGACACGCATGGAATGGCTTAACCCCATATATCCATACTCTAAGCTAGACCCCTTCTCCCATAGCATATAGTCCAGAGGTAATGTCCATGGAAATGCCCCAACCACATACTAATCTTTGGTGTCTTCATACAGCTTATACCTTAGTATCAAAGTGATTGTATGACAGTATAAATGTATCTTAGCAACACCGTTCCACAATGTCAACATCTCAGTAACTAGTGTTTAACTCAGTAAGCGTTATAAAGTATAAAAAAAGGTTGTACTTACTGCCGAATCTCAACCAGACTCAAGTTCCAGCATTACTAGAATGTGATAATTCTAAAAAAAAGTAAAAATGTAGTGACGGGTGCCAGACACTTAGTCGGGTCAAAAACTAGAAGAAAGATGCTTATGTTGTTGTTAAATATCAGAATAACATTTATAAATAATTTAGTAAATTTTAACCATTTAAATAAGAAATCCAGCTAACAAATCTATAAAGTCTCAAAAAAAGTGATAATCATCCCCTAACCCCAATATATATTTCTCTTAGTAATCTCAATTACAGTGCTCGCGCTGTACGAATGCATAATCACAAACAATTACAATAGCTACCCGACCGCCCTACGAAGGCTTAGTTTAAGCTAATAGCTAGAAGCACATAACATGTTACCATAAAAAATCAGACGAAAGAACCAAAAACCAACCCTTGAATCAATGTCCTATACTCTAGAGTGACCCAACGACTCTCGTAAGGCCAATACTAGGTAAAGGTATCACATTACATCATGCGTCTACATAAAAAAGAGATGAAGTATAAGTGGATAAAATTACAAGGTTCATGATATCTACTAAAGATTCCTAGCCCAAGGATTCTATTTAGTGTAGTTATATATGATATACCCCGAGTGTAATCCAAAGAATCCTGCCTGTCGGTTGACGAAATTTCACTGAAGCACTCGGGAATCAGCTCTTCTAATGCAAAACATCTTTTAACATACTTGAAACTATCAAAATAAGAATCTATACATCAAGATAAAGATAGTGTATAATAAACTGAATTCACGATGGGGCCAAAAATAGGCCCACGGAACCCGCTAATCGGAGCCTCAAATAAAAGTGGCCATAAAGTTCTTGAAAGCACTAGGAACTCATGCATAGAATATGAGCACAGTTAAAGTAATAATTGGGCTCAAAAATTCCAATAGAAGATGAAGTAAATAGTTCAAAACTTTACATAGTCTAAAAGAATAACAAACAATTAAGTACTTCAAAAGAAAAGGGAACTGCATGATTAGGTAAAGTCTAGACCACTTCACCAATGAATGTGACCAGTCTAGGTAACTATTAAATAATACCAACAATTGCTAAGAGCTTCAAAGTGGCAACAATGGAAAAATTTTCTTGAAAGTGGAGAATATTAAGGGTGAGGAGTTTAGCAATTGATGATAGAACTGCTAGAATCTAATCAAGACTTGCTCAAGCCTAAGTACAATTTACAAAAGATTTATGAGCCTAAAGAGATGTTTTAGAGGGAAGGATTTGTTAAAAAATGATTGAAATTTCAAGGAACTTAAGCCATATAAACTTACTAGAATGGTCGGACTTATAGAAAATGGTTACTGGTGAGAAGTCACAGGTGCGATGAGAAGCACGCAGGGGAAGAGGTCTCTATGCCACCTGAATCACATGTGTAGATACCCCTCCATACGAGAGACATTGCATGGGTAACCAGGACATCACATGTGTGAAGCCTCCCTTGTATTTTTGTTATCATATGTACGAGTTAGAAATTGAAGGTGTGACAGTACAGGTGAGACAGGGACATCGCAGGTTAGATTGCATCAATCAATGCTACAAAAGCAATTCAAAGGTTTGGAATGAGTTTCGGTCTAATATATGCCTAAGAATAGTGCTAACATAGTCGAAACAACATTTCAAACTCGAAGAAGTAGTTAAAATCTTAATATAAGGTCATCTTAGATAAATGTTGACCAAGTTAATGCTTTAAGACAAAACTCCTAAATTTACCAAATACCAAAAAATAATCCTAAATGCCTCGGAAAGCAAAGAAACACAATTCCTAACACAAAATCGGCCAACTAGTATCTCATCAAATGAGATAAGCTCACACTGAAAGCTCCTAAACTCGAACTAAGTGTCTACCCATTGAAAAATACATATCTTAGAGTTATAAGAACTATCAAATTTTTATTCGTAGTTCTCCTTAGAAGAACGGATACAAAAGTCAATGATTACCTAGCTTTAGGCTCTAAAATAGAAAAAATATGATAACTCTCAAAAAACCTCCTCGAGACAAAACTACCTGCAAGAAATCACAAAATAACACAAAATTACCATAAAGGTAATTTCAAAAATAGGGAAAAAAAGACCATAATATTGACTTTAAAGTCACTAGTACTAGCATACCTACATATATGAATGAGCAACACGCTCGGGATGAACATGAGTGTACCCACTAGAAATTAAAAATACACAATCATGATGCACCACATGTGATGAAAATTGAGAGAGTAAAAGACCTACATAATTGCGCCTTAGGACTATGTGATTAGGAAGAACATAGGAACAGACACCAAATAGCAGTTACAAACAATATATGATAAAAAATCCAACCTTTTAAATGGACCATCGAGATTCTTCTTGAACCCCATGCACACAAACCATATAGGATACCCATAAAATTTAAGATTTTAGACTAATGAGATCATTAAAATATAAATTTAAGGTCTCCTTGACCTGATACCTACCACGGTCGATAAAGTTAGAAACTTTACTCGAAATTACAAATGTGCCTTTAGGAATTGTGAAAAATTATTTGAACCTTATTCTAGAGAAAATATGACCTCGTAAATACAATGGAATTCAAATACGAGCGTCCAATCACCAAATGTTGACCAAAGTCAAAATTTATCCTTAAAACTCAACTTTATCTCCTCTAACTATTTAAGACTACTAAAAAAACTTAAAACTAAAATAAAGGTCCTCCTAAACCAAATTACACATTATAGAGACA
>JBDJHY010280347.1:0-10213 GCA_039654485.1 Withania somnifera
ATATTGTATTATTAATTAGTCAATTACTTTGACTTGTCCATGTACACATTATTGATTTTGATTCTAATACAAAAATTATATTTTTCTCTCTCTAACTCTTCTTTTACTTCGAGTTCAATTTAAGGTTTTCCTCCATGAATGGTTCGAGCTTTACTTCTTTTCTCTGTAGATTAACATGGTATCAGAGCAAATCCTGGTAGCTCACTGTGTCATCTCAGGATTTGTTGGTGGAATTTTCGCTTTTGAGCTTGTTCTACAGCCCGACGATTTGGTACATCAAAGGTTTTCTTTACCAGTTTTCACCATTGCAGTCTACGAATTTCACTTCACATCTGATACCACATTTATAGTGATATTTTTCCTTCATTTTGCTACTTAGTTTTTCGTTTTTCTATGTTACTTCGATATGGAAATGGAGTAGAATCTTCAAATGTTTATAGCTCTAATTTGGAAATTATCGATCCTCCGCCCGTCTGACACTCCTGAAACGTTGTTGGTTTCAGTACCTTTTAATGGCACGTAGTTCGAAGAATGAAAGAAAGGGATGCTCATCTCTCTGTCTGCAAAGAATAAGATACAATTAATTGATGGTAGTTTTGATGAGCCTAACCTTAGTTGATGTCTTTTTCGTCACTGGGAACGATGCAATCATATGGTTAAGTTTGGATAATGAACTCTCTATCTAAAGACTTTGCTAAAACAATCTACTATTATAAAACTACAAAGGAAGCCTGGAACAATTCTAGTAGATAGGTATGGTGTTGCAAATATTAGTCAATACTGTAGCCTCCAAAGAACAGTTGCTTCAACTACTCAAGGTTCTCCTAACATTGCCCAGTACTACACTAGACTCAAATGTTATTGGGATGAGTTACAATCTTTATCAATTGGTAGACCTTGTACTTGTTGGGCAATGCATGAATCTGTTAAAACACCGAAGTTGATTCAGTTTTTGTCTGGTTTAAATGAGTCCTATTCTATAGTTAAGAGCAACATTCTCATGCTAGTCCCTGTCTCAATTATTGAGAAGGTTTTCACACTGTGCATTTTACTAGCAAAAACAAGCCTCCTTTCACTCAAAAAGTCTTCTTTGAATAAAAAGCCATGACTTTTCTACATCTCTATTCTACCTTATTCGTGTTGACCTCTGGGGAACCTAGTATACTACCACCTATAATACGTTTAAGTATTTTCTTATTTTTGTGGATGATAAAAGTAGGATGACATGAACTCACCTTCTCTCTTAAAAGCAATGCTTTTTCAGTCTTTAAAGATTTTCTTGTCTTGGTTAATACTAAGTTTCATACCTCTGTCCAGATACTTAGGACTAATAATGCCTTTGAGCTAGGCTCTGGCTCTGCCCATGCTCAATTCCTTTCTTCTCTTGGTATAATCCATCAAAATTTCTGCCCTCACACTCCTCAACAAAATGGTGTGGTTGAAAAGAACCATAAACATCTCTTCGAAACATCTAGAGCCTTGTTTTTTCAGTCCGCATTACGCACCAAGTGTTGGGGGGAATATGTTCTTACTGCTACCTATTTGATCAATAGGTTCCCCTCTATTGTGTTGTCTGGTAAAACCCCTTATGAGGTCTTATATGGTCATCCTCCTTCCTATTCTCATATAAGGTCGTTTGGTTGTCTTTTCATTGCTATTGTCGCTTCCCTACTTAGGGACAAACTTACATCTAGGTCATGCTTTTCATTTTTCGGGGTATGCTTTTGTCAATAAGTCTTACAAGCTTCTTAACTTTTACACCGAATTCATTTTTTTACTCCAGAGATGTTTCATTCGATAAACATATGTTCCCTTCTATTTCTTCTTCTTCTCGGTTCTTTTCTTCCACTCTTCTACCTTCTTCTTCCTTTTCTGGTCCTTTCCTTTCTCCTAGCTCTCTCTCTGTCCCTCTTTCCTCTTTTTTTTCATTCTCTTGTACCTCCTTCTTCTCTTTATCCTCCCTTACTCAGGAGGTCCACCAGACAAACTTTACCCCCCTCTTATCTTCAGAATTACATTTGCTACTCTACCCCTACTTCCACTTTCCACCTGTCTCATGTAACTCCTTTACAAGAGTACGTGTCTTACCATCATGCTGTGTCTAATCCTTCTTGGCAGGATGCTATGTTGAAAGAGTTTCAGGCCTTAGAGGCTAATTATACCTGGGACATAGCTTCTTTTCCACCTAATAAGAAAGTTATCTTTTGTTAATGGGTGTACAAAAATAAAATGAAAGTTGCTGGTAGTGTTGAAAGAAATAATGTTAGGCTTGTAGTCAGAGGTGATACTCAAAGAGTTGGTTTGGATTATAATGGAACATTCGCCTATGTAGTGAAGTTTACCACCATTAAAGTTCTCCTTGCTCTTGCTGTATAGAATTCTTGGATAGTTTATCAACTTGATGTGAATAATGCCTTCCTCCATGGGGATTTCTCTGAGGAGGTTTATATGAAAATTCCTCTTGGTCTCACTGTTGCTTCTCATTCTTCTTGATCTCCTCTTGCCCGTCGACTCAAAAAGTCTCTCTATGGCCTTAAACAGGCTTCCAGGCAATGATTTGCCAATTATCTGTTGCATTACTATCCGGGGGGTTACTTTTCCAGTTTAAATGACTACTTCCTCTTCACCAAGTGCTCTGGCACCTTCACTGTTTTGTTTGCAGTTTATGTTAATGATATTTTTCTTGCTAGCAATGATGTTGTTGAAATTGACTTTCTCAAATCTTTTCTGGATTCTCAATTCTGGATTCTCAATTCTGGATCAAATATTTAGGAGATGTACATTATTTTTTGGGTTTTGAGGTGACCAAAGTGTCTCATGGTATTTTTATTCATCAGCATAAGTTCACCAAGGACTTGCTTTTTGAGTTCAATTGTTCCTCTATTTCTCCTGTTAGTTCTCCCTTGGAACTTGGTTCTAAACTTGATTCTGCTTTTAGAGATCTTCTTTTTGACCATTCTACTTATAGGAGGTTCATTAGAAAGCTTAGTTTCTTGCAACATACAAGGCCTGGCATTTTCTTTTCAGTACAACATATGAGCTAATTCTTGAATGCTCCTAGATTTACTCATTTACTTGTTGTTTAACATATTTTGAGGTACTTGGCAAAAGAGTCTGACAAGAGTATTTTTCTCAATGACTCATCTGACCTTTCCCTCAAAACTTTCTCTGATTCTGATTGGGTTACATGCTCTATTTCCCGAAGATCTGTCACTGGTTATTTTATCACTTTGGGTGGGAGTCCTATCTCTTGGAAGACCAAGAAGCAACCTACTGTTTCTCTGTCTTCAATTGAAGCTGATACAGGGTTTCACGAAAATCTGTGGCTAAGCTCAATTGGTTAGTCTGATTACTTATTGATTTGGGATTTCCATCTTCTTCTCTTATTCCTCTTTTATGTGACAACAGAGTTGCTATCAGCATTGCCAAGAACTCATTGCTCATGAACACACCAAGCATATTGAGCTTGATTGTCATTTTATCAGGGAGAAGCTTGGTGTATGTTTGATCAGTCTCCGCCATGTTCCTTCCCAATCTCAACTTGTTGACATTCTAACTAAGTCCCCTCCAGGTGTTCAACATCAACATATCCTGTACAAGATGAGTGGTTTTTCACCTCCATCTTGCGGGGGTGTTAGCATACACAACCCACTACCACCAGGCCCAGGCCCAGGATTACACACACATATGACCCATTTAAACTTATGATATTGTATTATTATTTAGTCAATTAGTTTGACTTGTACATGTACACATTATTGATTTTGATTCTAATACAGAAAAGATATTTTTCTCTCTCTAACTCTTCTCTCTCATTTTGCTTTTACATCGAGTTCAATTTAGGATTTTCCTCCATTGAAATCCTTCGAGCTTTGCTTGTTTTCTCTGTAGATTAACAAATAGTAATTTGATTTTATGTAAAATGTTTTCCTGTTTAATTAAGAAACTATGACAATTTGCCATCTACACATTTTATCATTATTACTTAATTTGATAATTCTAATCAAAACTTTGTTAAAGCAATACTATGGATGTACTGTTTTCCGTTCAAATAATTGCATTAACTAGTTTTTTCAACCATAATATATATCATTCACCTCCTCTGGACATTATGGTTAATATATATTTATATATATATAAAACATACATCCCCATTTTTAATAGCTAAATTTTGAAGGTAACATTTCGATGATCAAAATGTCACAATTCGAAGCATAATGTCAAGTTCCAAGCTTGAATATTTTATAATTGTGCACTTAAAAGTATTTCATTCTCTCTAGCTAACTATGTGAAAAAACGTTTATTGTAACAAATTTTTATCATGGGTTCGGATTTGATTTTAATATTTTTCTGTTTGAATAGTTAACTTGAAGATGCAACTTTCCGTAATATTTGGAATCATTTTTCTTTTTTTAGATTTTCACCCGATATGACAATATTCGTATTAGAGCCCAACTAATTTAAATTCGCTTTTTTATGGCCCATTGAAGGAATGTATTCCTTATCAAGGGATATTTTTATACTAAAACTCAAAATCGAAACGTCTAATTAAAAAAAGAACATCCTTTGCAGTAGTATTTGGAATAATATAGGGCATGGAGTGACGGAGATCAAATGAAACTAAGTAAAATGACTTAAGATCTTGTCAATTTATTGTAGCATAGAAACTTCTATTTGGATAGAACTATAATGAAAAAGAAATTAAATATGTTTTCCATAAACCATTTTCATGAAAAAAGATGAATAGAAATAGAAAGTAGTGGTGTTAAAAAAAATAAAAATTCAAAGGGGCTATCTCAGTAACGAGAAAATAGATCAAAGGGCAGCCCATTTAATAGACACTAGGCAGTTATTGGGCCTTACAAGTGTTCCATCTATCTATTACCACATTTCAATGTTGGATGGACATGCATTATTTATCAAGGTACTCTATTTAGACACCAATATTTAAGTTTTATTCAGTCTTTCAAATTGTTTACAAGTCTATTCACCTTAGAATAACTTCTGTCAGAAATTATTTTTTAATAAAATAATATGATAATTCAAGTATAAAAAATAATAAATAGTAAATAAATTAAACCATATAGGGTGCATCAAAATACCAACACGCATATGTTGTAGGAAGAAGAGATAAGTCTCACTACGTACTAACCTTTTATTTTATTTTGCGACCTCTATATTGTTATATCTAAGGTTATATGTGTTCTTGATCAGTGATGGATTCAAAATTTTTAGGTGATTGGTGCTCAACTATTTCTAATTTGAAATTTTTACACGTATTAATTTTAAAATTTAACGGGGTACTCAAGCACCCATAAACATATATCTAGATCCATCAGTGTTCTTGATTAGCTGAAAATGCATCATACTTTTTAATTAATGTTTTCCAATATTTCTTCTACTATCTCTAATGAGTATAGAAATGAACTTATAACACCTTTAAGTTGTAATGCAAGAGTCCTATCACTAAATTGACAGTCCAATTCTTCACAATAAAATTTTAAACAAGTGTTAATTAAATAATTCTTTTAGAAAAATAGCACTATTTGGTCAAATTATTTACTTATTTTAGCAAAATAACAAACAATTACAAAAACTAGCCAAAATGCTCGGCAGTCGGCACCTTGGGAGGACCGATCTGGGCTGCCGGTCCTAGTGCCATTTTCGCCTCTCCCTGACTTTGCTTTTCCGTTATTTTTTTTATTTTTAATTTTTTTTTGTGTGTATATATTATATAATTATATATAAATATATAATAATATTAAAATATTTTATATAAATCAATATAATTTTGCATAACAGCTTGAAAATATGTATTTTACACTTTTATACATATTTATACATTAATTTGGCTATGCTAGTGTAATTTTTTTTATTAATCTATAAAAAATATAATTATCTTATGTAAGTGATTTATTTTTATAATATTTCCTAAATTTTATACGACTTACCAAGGTTTTGTCCCATAGAAAAATTCAATTGTCTGGAGGGTGAAAAGGGCACTTAAATTAATGTTTAACGTCCTTTAAAACTAAAGGAGATATATACTCCTAGTGAGAAGGAAAAAGAAAAGGAAAACATTTATTTGAATTAATTATTAAATAATTATGACTAGAAAATCAGAATTGGTCGTGCAATAAGATTATTAGGCAAATTTTGCTTTTATAAATTAGAATATGTCAAGGTAGGAGATATGTGTTTCATTACAGTTTCCTTTTTTTTTTTTTTTTGTTTAATTAAATAAAAACAAATCTTAGCATTAGTTGCTCTAGTCAAAATATAACCCCATTTACCTAAAAAGAAATTGTGCATAGCATGCTTGAAGACTTTTAACAATTTGTGTAAGCCAACATATATTTATGTATTAGAGAAATGTATGGAGATTTAGATAGATAATTTAATTAATTAAAGTGATATGATTATCTATGGTTGTAGAAATTAGAAACATGCATGAATCTTGCACACTATTTCAAGAATATTAATACACTGGTTCATTGTGAAACTACGAGGAACACCAATTTTGTTTTCTTTTATGTTTAGGTAATTAATTAATAACTTAATTGAGTAATAATGTTGTTTAGTGTTTTCTCTTAAGTGGATTTGTTTTTGGTGCAAGAAAAGGGGTCCAATTACCAAACATTTCAATTTATGCAACTGTACAGGTGACAAAAATATTTTTCAATTAAAATGACCGAATATTATGCAATGGGTTAATATTATAAAAAATTATATAAATATAATGTATAATTATTATAAATCAGAATTGTATATATATATATTGTTTATACTCATTTTTATATTACAGTAGTTTATCTTTCTCAACGAGCTGAATTTTTTCTTAATTCATACACAAAATCTTTTTTAAACATTCTCAAATCACATTCAACATTTTTTTTTAACAAATTCAACCTTTGATTGTGCCTCTTAATGAGTCGAAACATCCTTTGACCTTCATTTGATTCAATCAGCCATTGTAGATTTTATATGGTTGAATAAATTTGGTTGAATATTGCGGATTTAAGTAATGCCTAATTTGGTGCAAGTGTAAGAATGTCATTTCCCATTAGAGACAATCATATTAGGTAGTAAATTATTTATTTTATTTTTTAAATAAATAATATATATATATAGCATATATTAATTATAGTTTTTAGAGTAATTGTATTTTATAATGAAGTCCCTAGGGTTAAAGTTATTGTCTAAGAGACCATAGCCTCCTATAAATATGATGTAATTTCATCGGTTTGCCACACACAACTGCGATAGCCATAAGCTAGAAAATTTTTAGGTTTTTCCTTTACCAATTTCTCTCCGATGCTTGACAATTATGGTTGAAGGTATGGCCGAATATTAAAGTAGGAATATACCTTCAGCCATAATTGTTCAAGTATCGTAAAGAATTGTCTTTGATATAACATCGATTCGTAACGTAAAGTAGTAAAATCCTATATATATTTTTTTTAATTTTGCCCCTTAATGAATTGAATTGCTCTTCAACATTCTGTAATTCAGATGATCATCTTAGCTTTTAAGCAGATGAATTGTAACCTAAAATCGACTTTTAAACAAAAAAAAGTAAGAAAAAATTTAAAATCATCTTTGATTGTGTCCGTCACTAAATTGAATTTTCCTTCAACCTTCGTTTGATTCCGTTAATTGTTTTAAATATTGTACAGATGAATAAAGATGATTTAATTTTGCGGCTCCAAAGAATGCCTATTTAGTGTAAGAACAACTGAGATCTGCCTTGTCCTTATCATCGTTAAGAGTGGAGCTTAGCCGTGGTAATTCAACATCCTTCTTTATAAAATTATATATACTTATCAATAAAATAAGATTTTTTTAATTATATAAAAATTATTGAATCGTCTTTGATGAATCCCTAAAGATTACCAATAAATCCTTAATATAAAATCTACCTTACAGCAAATGGCAGCAACAACGAATTTGGAATAAGTACTTGCAAAACAAAGCCTAGGCAGCAGCAACAAATTCGGAATAAGTGCTTGGGTAATGGCAGCAGCAACGAATTTGGAATAAGTACTTGTAAAACAAAGCCCAGGCAGCAGCAACAAATTCGGAATAAGTGCCTGCAAAACAAAGCTCAGGGTGGTTTCCGGATTAATTCTCCGACCTTTGCTATTGTCACTTTCTTTGTAATTGTTATTGCCTCATTAGTGGGCATTGTAAATCATTAGTGGGCACTGTAAATGAGACTAATAATCTTCTTAATGGGTGTAACCACGTTAATAATAATTACTTTACCGTTACTCTACATTAATTATGTTATTAATAATAATTATTAATTACTACCGTTATTCTACAGCCTTGACGTAAGCAGAGATTTTAATAGTGACAAGAATTTCAAAATTATTTGCGCATTAAAATTTTAGACATGGTATTTTAATGTATTTTAATTCTTTCATGTAAATTTATGGCTCCATCATACCCTTGCTAAATTTTACTTTTGAATCTTGAGTTTATTATCTTTATACGGGTAGATCTGACATTCAAAATATGGAAATACATCATCATCTACAATCATCTATAGGTTATAATAAGAGAAAAAATAATTTTACATATCTTTTTATTATTTGAATAAAAGAAAATAATCTAACAAAAATCTATTATATTTTATTTATAATTTTTTGTATTTTTAAAAAATGTAATTTCTCCTTAGGTTACTATGAAAAAAATATTCCTAACAAGTAGGAAGTACATGTTCCTGGCAACCGCAAAATTCTGGGTATGGCAATAATTCTACATATCTAAATTTGTTGTAATAATAATTGAAAGATAGACAAAAATTGTTCTTTTCTATTCTATTCTATGTGCTTGATGTCCCATCTAGTGTGAGATGTCTCTTCTTCTACTGTACTAATTATAAGCAGCATATTTTTTTTTTTTTGAGGAGAATATAATACCTATACTATAGCTTTCTAGGAAATTCCATTAGTCTCCATTCAACTTGTATGGCCTCCATTGTGTTAGGTTTTTAATTTATCTTTTTAGTTTTTATTCACTGTTTGATATTTGTGTTATTATTTAATTTAATTTGAATTCATATTAAAAAATTTAAAATCAGGAATAAAATATTTTATGATAAAAGTAATTTCATACCACCCAAGCTTGAAATCTCTAGTTATTAAGAATGAGGGGTGCTCACAATCTCTAGTTTTTATGTTAGCTTTTATGCAAAGACAGATTCAAGAATTAAAGTTTATGGATTATAATAACAATCTCAAGTGGATACTTCCTTCGTTTCATCTTAGCTGGTTCTTATTGACTTAGCATTTTTTTATGAAAGTATTTATTTGGGGTTTTTTTTTACTAAATTAATTTTATTTATTATACTTTAAAAATATAAATTTGAATAGTATATGTTTTAAATAGTCATTTAATAATAGAGATGACATTTAAAAGATAATATTATCTTCTTGTGAATTCATAGCTTTTAAGCTAGATTTTTCCCTGCTCCCAATGCTTCCAAAAAATCATCTATTATTTGTATATAATTCATTTTTTAATATAAAGTATGGATGGCTAAATATTTATAAAAATAATTTTTGGTTCACTTATTTCATGTCGAGTTTTCTCTTTACTTTCATATCAAGAATATCGACTTGCAGTTATAATACCAATTTATTTGTATTTTCGTGAAATTTGAAAATATCTTGAGAATATATTTTTGGAGTAGAATGACTTGTGCTACTTATTTTTTCTTTGATTCGAAGCGAACTTAAGAAGAATCAATTTTGGATATGCCAAAGAATATAAGTCTCCTCAACTTTTTAATGATAAAAAAGAATACTTTATTAGTTCTACATACTAAATGAAATAAATTTAAATAGAACAAAAATTGATACCATTTTAGTTCATTAATCAATGGATCCTCATTTGTTGGGGGAAAAGCATTTTCAGTAATTATATGAAATATATAAAAAATTTTCAGCTTATATGCAACAATTCTTGTCTCCCTTCACTTTGGCATTCTTCCTTATTGTTAGGACATTGTTTTTTTTTCTTTATTTGCATTTTATATTATAATTAGATGTCATTTTTGGAATTTTACAATTTTGATTCCTTTAAACAAAAAGGTTATTTGTTAATTTATGATTATGAGAATCTTATAGAGTCATACCTTCAAACTAAAATGACCCCTCTATGTTTAATTAACTTTATGATGAAGTGGAAGAAAATGAAAATTGTCATT
>JBDJHY010280357.1:0-10213 GCA_039654485.1 Withania somnifera
ATAGCTATCTTCCCTAATTGACCCAAGCGAAGCACTAAGTACACAATTATGTCGTCGTAACTAGTTATATTGTTAATGTTGAATTATGACTACCAACATAAACATACTCCTACTACTCTCAATCACTCACAAGATTATTGCATTCATTAACCTAGCAAGCCTAAAGTTGATTCTAATAGCAACCAACAATTAGAAACGCAGTTAATTATAGAGTAGAAGAACAATCAATTATCGAAACAAATACTTTCTATCAAGTCAAATCTATACATGGCGTGTTAACCATATGTCCCAGAACAAGGAGAATTAATTCCACATAGACATGGAATAATCACAATAAATCATTCAAGGAATAACATAAAAATATATAAATAAAGGAGAAGAAAAGTGTACACAATTATTCTCCAATATCTGCGACAGCTCCAATATCTTACCCTAGATTAAAAGTCTTCTAAAAGTATTATGTACAATATTAAACTCAAAATAATCTCTACCCTAAAATAATATATAGCCTCCCCTCATTATTGTACAAAATAGGATACTTTTAGATGTAGGAAATAACCCTAAATAAAATAACCAAGTCCAAAAAGGACTTGGTAACCAATCACTGCCAAGGAAAACGGTGCCCGCCTCAATCAGCAATTGCAATTTGCAATTTGCATTTTGCACTTTGATTCATTATTATATTATTATATTTTTATTGAATATAATATTAACTTTATTCCATTAAGCTGCCGGCTTGAAATTCCTTTTGTAATCTCTCATATTTAATTTGTTTGAGTTCCAAACTTCTTCCTTTTCACGTCAAATAATCCCTATACCATAATATACCATATTAGCACAATATAAGATATTTATTACTCAAGAAATAACTAAAAATATTAAGATATGAGGCAAATAATGGCTAAATATGTGCTATTCTGGCCTCACATCATTATCCATTTTAATTTCTTCCCAACAAAGATTTTACCATCTATGCATAACTTGGAGAAAAAATAATTTACTGATTTATTACTTTACATGGAAAACAAGATATATATTTTAGTACCAAAAACATGTGGGTCACATTAAAGTCCTAAATAGGACGTGTAATTCTAACATCAAAATTTTATGTCATGGTGTGCAAACCAGAATTTTTTTTGAGTTTTTAGGCTCAATAAATTGGTGAATTATCAAGTTATCACCGGCATCAACATTTGAAAAGCTGAGATATAAGATTGGAATGCGTTGCCTTCGAGATATCAAGTAAAATTTTATCAAAGGGAGTGGAATACACGAAGTACTTTTTTTACTTGAACCAAGAATTTTTTCCCCAATTGAATTTTCATAGAAAGGTTTTTAACGAGAGGAAAAACTTAAGGCGTATTACTTACATGAATCATTTTGGATAAGAATGTATCTATTGATTTAGGCACTTAATGTTGGAGACTTTTGGAATGATTTCTCATCCTATAAATAGGAATATTATTCATCATTGTAACATGAACTTGAATAGAAGAAAGTTCTGTCCTTCTCTACATATCTTATCTTTTATATATATTCTGAACTTAATTAAAACACTCTTCTATTTATTATTTGTTAAGAGATGTAACAAGTCAAAGATAAAGAAATAAAGATAGATAAGCGGAGTAATTATTTATAGTAAATCAGTTTTTTTAGGATTATAATTTTTATATTATGGTAAATAACATAGGATATGTATTTTATTGATATTTGGTATTTATAATATAATATAAAAATTTGGATATCGTATTGAGTTATGTAATTATGTAAATAATTCATATATATTATGTAATATTAATTAAAATACAACTTAATATATCACGATCAGAAAATTGAGTTGTGGTGGGGTCTACATCTCACCTTTAGACAAGTCTAATCCCGTCCATGAGCATTAAGCGATGGACCAAAATCAAGTACCAAGAAAAACAAAAGAAGAAGAGAAGAAGAGGAGAGGAAGTAGAACCCAACATACATAGAAAAAACTAAATCAAGCATTTATATACAAAATATTAAAAATTACAACCTACAATGGGGAAAAAACTAACAATAACTATACATAATCCAATCAAGACAACTCAAAAGACAAAAGAAGATCTGGTAACCAGGAACGCCAACTGCTCACTGTATCTCCTGTAACAGCTTTGGACTATCTAGAACGATTACAACCATTGTGAAGAATCATATTAGGGTCTGCATCACCAATATATGCAGAAGTGTAGCACGAGTACAAAAATTAATAGGTATCCAGTAAGCATAATAGGCCAACCGGGTAAAAGTAAGCTTAAGAAAGGTAAAAAAAATCATAAGAAAATAGGGCAATCACACATAACGGACAATAAAAAAGGGATAATTGTAGTAATAGCTAGTCAATGCAGTGAAGAATCAACTATCAGTTTGTGCATAATCAGCTAACAAGTGTGAAGAAAAGTCAATTGTCAGGGTATGACACACAAAACCTGGGTCATAAGCAAATCATGACCAAATGTAACATATAGCTGGAGCTCCAATGTAACCAGCACAAGGAAACACCAAACCAATAATAAGACAAGCTAACATCACATCAACAAGTGCATGAATGGTACCAACAAGAGACAAAAAGGAATAAATAAAGTCTACTAGAAAAAAAACCAGATCGGCATCCCATACTACCAGTAAATACAACCATTAAATCAAGTAACCTAACAAGTACTCCTCCCCATAAGTCCTCAAGAGTACAAATCAATGCATAAGGATGCAATCTAAAGGGGTTCTGAAAAATAAATAGTCCTCGTATGCACCCTCCCTGGTACAAAGACTCTGCCAGGAGCGGATCCACAGAAGCTTCCCCGTATACTTACCCCTCCTACTCAAATATACCCCTCCTAAGCTGTAGTTCATACCTACTAGTAGTACCTCAGGCACATCCACCTAGTGTCAGAGGGTCTATGGAGGGATCTAGTCCCACGTATAAAATTCTCGTAAAAAGGCCAATTCATGGCATAGTAATCAAGGTAGAAATGCTAAAATTCAGGCTCAGCCCATATATCATATCTCAATGGAAAACCTCAAGTCTATCCATGAAGAAAAATCAAGTCTCAGTATAATCCAACTTTTGCCTCATAGGGAATATCTAGGAAACACAGTGGCAGTGAGAAAATATGATTCTGTAGTGTGAGAAAATAGCTTCATATTTCTATCGCAGTCGAGGATATATACAGTGTATAAGAAATTAGTTTTTGGTTATTACTCTATCAAAATCAAGTTACTTTTTAAAATATTAACGTATGTTTGCAACACAGAACCAATCAATAGACTAAACTGGTCTAAACCTGTTAACTAGAATCCATAGAATGGCTGCCAAGACCTAGTCACAAGGTAAACCCCCTCCTAGACCAGCTACGATCTGAGCCATGAGTGGTCATACCAAAGATGCTACAACTTCCTTGAGGATGCGCATTATGGCTAAGTACACACTCATACAGGGACAAATATGAAGTTATCACAGTTCATGCCAATACAAATCACTCCAGGCTTGCACCAAGATAGGGTAAAACATCATCATACATGGATGCTAGTTACCAGAAAAACCATATCTGGCTTTCCATAGCCAAGTAAACATACATATACTAATCACACGCAACACCTCCTGTAGAACACAGAACAACTAGCCTACCCAGATTGACTCTAAAGCCACAAGCAAAAACCAAGGGATAGTTACTAAGCTCTAACCACTAATATAATTGCCTGCCCAACCTTGGGGCACATAACCCCAGGGATATAATTACAAGCGAGAAGGCTAACTAGATAGGTCGTAGGCCAAAGTAATAATAGGTACAAGGCTCCAAACTAGTAACCCATCCCTAAGATGGAATTTACCAAACATATTGATTATAAAACAACCAACCTAAAAAGAGTATTCCATAGCCTACCTAGACTCCAGCGATAACCTCGAAGAACGCATTGAAATATCTAATAAATCACGAATAAAGCTCAAAACCACACAAAGCTAGCAAAAGCATAACCACGTGTCAAAATGAATAAAACAAGACCATATTTCTATATAAATAGCTGGGTTAGAAAATAAAATAAAAACGAGCCGTAAACCCTCGTAGTTTGGAAAAATGGAATATTTATAACAATACGTAGAACACAGATCATAAGTTGTATGGTACAAAATAGGGATCAATCTGATGGATAAGGTAATGAACAAATAAGACCTCAAAATTTTATATGATATAAAAAACATAATAACTAATAGAAATCAAGAAATTACCCAGTAGCAATGATCGTAGAACTACCACAATGAGTTTCTATGGATTAAAACTTGAATATACACCATTAGTTACACTAACTTTTTTCTCTGAAAGATAAATAAAGTTGACATATTTAGAAAGAAAATGCAAGAAAAATCGAGAAGAAGATATATATAGTCCATCCACTAACTGGTTGATTTATTGACCATTTGGCCGATTTATTGACCACCGATTTGTCGGTCCTTCATTGTCTTTTTCTGATATTTTTTTTGAAAAGTTTCAAAAATCACATGAAATAGAGACAGAATCCGATTTTGACAATCTATATGAAATCTTTATGTAATCAATATTACAGATTCATTGGAATTCATGAAATGGATATACGAGATCGTTTAAGATAAAGAAGGCCCGAATATCATTATTTAAAGAAATTTTAAACTGTAAAACTGTTAGGTAATTAACCTATGGATCCCAGAAAGTCAGAAGTGACATGGGGAAGTTACAAGAATGATCTATACATAGAGGAATCGGGTAAAAACAAGAATGGCCCCAGAGGGTCATTTCATAATCCACCACTAAAGAAACTTTCATCCATAAATGTTAAGAAAGAAGGGAGTACCTAAAGATTCAAAAAAGTATGGGTACTGATCTCACATATCCCTCTTTGTTTCCCAGGTAGCCTCCTCAATTGGACGACGTTCCCAACAAACTCTCACAATAGAAATATCCCCGCACCTAAGTTTTTTTATACCTTTTATCAATAGTTTCCTTAGGGTACTCTACGTAAATTAATCGATTGTGAAACTAAATTGACTTATGAAGTAATATACGGGAGGGATATGATACATAAAACGATGCAAGGATACGTGGAAGACAGGGTGAACCACTGCCAATTCTTGAGGTAGGGCCCCTTTTTAGGAAATATCGTTAATCTACTCTGTAATCTCATATGGCTCAATAAATCCTCAAAACACCGAGTCCCCCACACTAAATCAAGAGTCGAGGTCTGCAATCTGTGTAAGTTTTTTGTTTGCTCTGTTCTATTTGTGATCTATCCCGAATAAGTCTGACTCTCTGTATAACATCCCAAATCAAATTTGAATTCTAAGTATCGTCACAACTATACCAACTAATTGGTGATTTTGCAACGCCAACTGTAGCAAACCTCAAATGGTTCCATCATAGCACTGGCATAGCAATTATCATCATATAAAACTCTACCAAGGACAAATGTCAATCCCAACTACTACCAAAATTAAGGACACGAGCTCACAGTATATTCTGAAGGACCCAAATAACCTGCTCGAACCAACTCTCAGTTTGTGGATGTAATCAGTACTGTATTGTCTTCCAAAATCGACAAGTAAACTAAGTGCCTCTTTCTGGAATGATAAAAATAGTTTTCCCGTGTATATGAAAAACATATCAAACATACCTAATAGAAAAACTCTCTGTATATCTTCGTTATGCCCATATGTATCGAATCCAACACAATGGGCTTTATGAAGAATAGTCTAAGTAAGTCCACCAACTCTAGAATCCTAAAAATAAGTGCCTATCCATAACATACCATAACTAGCCCCACGGGTACAATTGATTAACAACATTATGAACTTAAGAATCCAAAAGAAACTGATGCTAACCGACTAACTATACTAGGCACCACAGAGGGAAACTGCCCTTTCCCGTAAAGCCAACCTTACTTATAACTTAGAGACTAAAATTAGATTGACTTTCTGAACCTCGGTCATAAAATCAACCCACTAACCTAAAATCACCTGGGAATCAAGTTGAAAAGACCTATGAAACTCAAAGGAGCGGTCGTCTATGATACTCTATCTTCCTACTCATATATAGTCAATAACCTTGGTCATAACTATAATCACAACTACCACCGCCTTATTGCCAATACAGTATAACAAACTAAGTCACCACATTACCCATCCAACATTTGAAGCCAATGTTAATCACATAATTGAGAACAAAGATGAATTCCAATTACTCATAAATTCCTAAAGCCAGGCACTCATAACTGAGAACTTAAGAGCTTCCTGACTTCCATATAAAAGACACAATAACCAAACTAAAACACAAATCCGATATAAACCAATAACTAGTCTAAACATAAGAAATCTCAATAGAAACCAAATCAGTATCTACTCACGAGAAACAAGCATGCATGGTTGCATCAACTGACTAAGACTGAAAATGTAACATGCCAGCTGATGCATGAAATTCTATAGAATACCACAACCGCAATCTACCACTACTGTCTTCTACCGTGATAGCTATATGCTCAAGAGTACAGAAATGGGCCGCAACACAAACAAAAACACAAGAAGAAAAGCTAGAGCATTATATAAACCAAACATGGACAAAGGACAAAGATACCCCTTTGGAAAATAATCTAGAATCGAGGGAAATTGAATCGAGGAGAGATCCATTTACTCGTAAGATCTACCCACTCTGATTATCAAGGACTTGCTGATAGAGGTCACGTATAACGTGGGTCACAAACTAGAGCTAACGAATAACTCGCACATGAAAGATGATCACTATAGGATAATAGGGCATCTGCCTGCAAGAATGAAGAATACAACGAACACGCAAGGTTAAGTAGCACTCTCGAGGAACTAACTGCCTGACCTAAATGTAAAACATATCTTAATCGGCAAGGGCCTAAAGACCCCAATCACCGTGCTGAGGTACACTAGTTAAGGCTCAGGTATGATCGTAATACTACAATCTAGTATCCATGAAAATAGGGTAACCTGGCCATGCTCGACAAATTAATAAGGCCATCTATTAATAGAAGGCCTAAATCCACTATCTCACAACATCTACAGGCTAAAATATCCAAGAAGCTTAAACCCATCACTAGGATCCACTATAAAAAAGTTCCCTCTTTATAAGCGGGGAAACAGAAGGACCTTACGGACAAAATCCACAACTTAGGGTAGGACAAGACAGGGGCGCTAGTACCTCATCTAAGATACAATAAGGCCAGCCTAAAAAAAAACCTTAATATCTTAATCACAAAAACCAAAACCTAGTAAGGAATCATAGGTACCATTGGGATAAAAGACAAGATCCATCTCGCCAATGGGAAACACAACAAGGTGCCATCGAAGAGCCATATAAAAGAGTGCCACAAAAAACCAAAGTCTAAACCCAATCTATGACACAATATCAACTAGGGTAATGCCACTCAAGCTATCACATATAAAGTAATCAAAAGTTAAATCAGAGTCATGCCCAAGTCAATATAAGCGAACAAAGTAGGGAATAGAACAAAATTGGGTCATAAATAGAGATCGAAGGTAGTGCACACGAAGCACCCAACACCATGTCACAAGATGAAGGATGGGAAACTACTGGAAGACTCTAATGACTTACCTCACCAAGATATCCACAACTGGGGCACTCCCTGGACCAATAAAAGATTCCTCTAAAAGCATAACAAAAACTACTAATACCACCTCCCACTCTAACTAACTGCTGAGGAAAGGCTGCAATCACGATCGACTGTATGGCCCGGCTCTGCAGACACTCTCTAGCCCAATGGTATATCTCACCACACTTACAATAACCTGGGGTCCTTCTCTGACTAGGACCACGAACTGAACTACTCGGCCACCACGACCCTACAAACCTGAAGTGCACCCCTGACGACTGTCTACTTTGAGTACCTTGGGCTTTATCAGCTGATTGAGAAAAGGTTTGAACAGGATGAATGGGATGACCTAGAAGGATCTGTTTTTGTCGCTTAAATTTTTGTGTATCATACCATTCAGTCATAGTTCAGTATAACTGGAACCATCTGAGAACTCAAAGGCAAAACCAGATGAGCCTGGCCTAAACTCTAGCTACTCTTCCCAAGCTGTTGTGACAAAAGGGTCTCATAAAGGGGAAATCTATATCCTCGTGTTTGAATCTTCCACATATAAAGGAAACCCTTGGATGCTCATCCCTCCTATCCCGGGATAGATCACTACCATCCCTTATCTTTCGATAGACTCCCTAACTACCAACCCCATAAGCCTCACGACAAGCCTTTTCAAAGGAGACCAACTGTCTGAAGATCTGTCCAAGGGTATGCCCAGTTGTTATCAAGTGCCCTGTCATCATATGAAGTGGTAAAACCAATCCTTTGAGGAAGTCAAACACCCTTCCATATCTAATGACATAAAGTGTAGGAATACGTTTAGTCATCCTGTCGGACGATGTTACATAGGAACAAATAGTCAAAGACCCTTGTTGGAAACCAACAACTCATCCTCAACCGATGCTCCTCTTAAGAGACCCACTAGTACTTTGAATAAACTTTGGCGCTCTGCGGCACTGGCATGGCAGTAACTTCTCCTGGAGCCGAGGTGAATCCCAAACTTTATGTATGATGATGTGGTCTACTGGCGCTCGATTTTGACTCTAAACTCTGGGAATGCCCGCGTAAATATCACTAGTGCCCACCGAGGGCCTCTTCCTAGCCATCTGGCATGATTAGAGTCAAATGAGATGATAAGAAACCTAATGACCATACTATGCACGTAAAGAGTCAAAAAGTGAGTATTTTCTAAAGAGTGCCTTATAGCCTCCTAACAATAGAATATGGACGTCTATGTACTAATCCACAAGACTCGAACAAACACTTGCTCCTACATCTAGAGACACACAGAACCTAGAGCTCTGATACAAGTCTGTCATGACCTGAAAATCAAGTTGTGAAAGTGTCTATATCTCAACTATAGACAATCCTAACCCCATCCCAGAGCATTAAGTGATGGGCCAGAACTGAGTACCAAAATAAAAAAAAGAATAAGAAAAGAAGAAGATAAAGAAGAAGAGCTAGTAGAATCCAGCATACATAATAGAAAGTAAATTGTCCAAAATCTAATGTCGTGGTTGTCGAGCATCTATATATAGAATAGTATAAAATACAACCCACTAGGACAACATCCAAATGTGATCAATACCTGGAGCTCTAACGTAACCAGCAAGAGGAAGGACCAATAAGAGAATACAAAACCAATAATAAGAAAAGCTAACAGCATATACAACAAGTGCATGTATGGTACCTACAAGAGATAATAAGAAACAAACAAAGTATACTTGCAAACAAACCTGGTTGGCCTCCCATACTACCAGTAGGTACAACTAGGAAACCAAGCCACCCAATAGGTACTCCCCAGGTAAGTCCTGAAGAGTACAAATCTAAGCATAAGGATGCAATGTAAAAGGATGCTGAAAAGTAAATAGTGCTGTATGCACCCTCTGCAGTACAAAGATCTACCAAAAGCAAACCCACGGAAGCTTCCCTGTATACTTACCCCTCCTACTCCAATATACCCCTTCCCCAGGCTATAGCTCATACCTAGTAGTAGTGCCTCAGGCACATCCACCCAGTGTCAGAGGATCCATGGAGGGAGCTAGTCCCACATACAAAATCCTCGTAAATAGGCCAACTCGTAGCATAGTAATCAAGACATAAATACGAAAACTCAGGCTCAACCCGTATATCATATCTCAGTGGAAAACCTAAAGTCTTTTCATGAAGACAAATCAAGTCTTAGTATAATCCAACTTTCGCCTCGCAAGAAATACGAAACATAGTGACCATGAGAAAATAGGATTCTATAGTGTGAGAAAATAGCTCCATATTTCTATTGTAGTCGTGGATAGATATAATGTATAAGAAAACGATTTTTGGTTATTACTCTAGAAAAATCAAGTTAATGCATGCTCGCAATACAGAACCAATCAATAGACTAAACAGGTCTAAAACTGTTAACTAAAATCCATAGAATGACTGTCAAGCCTTAGTCATAAGGTAAACCTAGCCCAACTACGATCTCGAGCCATGAGCGATCGCACCAAGGATGCTACAAATGCCCTGAGGATGGCCGTTAGGGCTAAATAAGATGCTACAAATGCCTTGAAGGTGGCCATTAGGGCTAAGTACACACCCATACAGGGAAAAACAT
>JBDJHY010280368.1:0-10213 GCA_039654485.1 Withania somnifera
ACGGACTACAGGGTTTGGTTCTCCTACTAGGTGGATAGTAGGTGCCATCATGACTCCGAGAAGTCGGGTCGTGACATTTTTTTTCATTACCTTTGCACATAAATTATTATCAAGATTTTATGCAGACACTCCTATGGCATATATTCTATGTACTGACCCCCATTAGTGGTTGTGTCCTTTTATAGCTACGTAGATACATGTTTTTTTACCTATCCTTTTGATCAATAGAAGATTTTTTGAGCAGCTTGGTAAGTCCTAACAATACTGGGGATCGAAGTTGTTGTTTAACTTAATGTGTATGATTTATTTCTATTTATGTTGAGAATTGATTAGAGGGTTTACCCAGCATTTTCCCTAGTCTAGTGGAGAGTTAAAACATTAATGTTAATATGTCATTACTTATATTATGATTCTTCTAGTTCTTAACCATTAATTATTAACTCTTATGTTTTAAATTAGATGTATTGAGTAGCTTGTCCATATTATGGATCTATAAGTTTCCATTGTATGCTATTTTTATGACTAGATAAAAGTGCCAAGGGATTTCTTAGGCCAACTTATGGGTCCTAGTTCCATGTTATGTCCAAGGGTATCCTCGAGGAATGACAAAACTTGGTATCAGAGCCAAAGGTTAAAAGGTCCTACAGAATGTCCCACAACACATTTACTAGAGTCTTAATTATAGGTGTGTAGTGGGCCACACTTGTAATATAGAGGTTATCAAATATTTAGGAAGAAAGTTTCACTTGTTTCATGTATTCTCTCATGCTTTTGAGTCTGAATGAACTATCATATAATCAATACTTTTTCCTGTTAGATAATCATGCCTCCTTGCTAACAACCTTTGGCAGCCTAGAAATGCAACCAAACTTCTTCATTGACTCAATCTAAGTAAGTCATCACCATGGAACTTCGGGATACCACTCAATTCTTAGCCCAAGAAGTCATTGCCCAAATCAACCAACGAGCCACCGCTCCTACAACTCCAATTGAGGGTACTATCTGTTAGCCTCCTTATATTTTGATACAGACAATCACAAAGTATTATTCATTCTTGCCGGAAACTAATAAAGGAACAGACACGATCAACCCTTAAAAAGGGAAAGAAGATTCTCAAGATAGCACTGCAGTAAATCAATTAACGAGAAGATAATGGAGATGTGTGAGATCCATCAGACCCAATGAAAGAATATCTATGAAGTACATCAAACATGAATCGTGACATTTATCTTCAGTTCATATAGAAAAGGATCTACTCTATGATTTAATTGGTGCTATCGGCACATTCAAACATAGGATTACTAGGATCCAAAGATAGAAGAAAATCAAGCCAATATTTTCGAAAATATTGTCTTTAAAGGAATCTTTGTAAGATCAAACGACTATCATAAAAAATGGACAAAAGTAGATACCTGGTTTGAAAGAAAATGATTCCTCTAGAAACATAGATCTGGAAACCTTTGATCTCATAGAGGAACAAAAATAGGCATTACCAACTAATGATATAGATATAAGCTTATTTTAATGTGAAGTGAGTGGAGTAGAATATCAACGTGTGACACCACCAAGAATATGTGGGACAAACTGGAAGTCAAATATGAAGGTACGAGAAAAGTAAAGGAAGAAAGCGTTAGCACACTGTTAAATTAATATAAATTGTTCAAAATGAAAGAGGATTAGAACATTGAAGAAATATTCTCTAGATCCAACAAAATATATGCGAGCTCAAATCCCTTCGTATGACATACACATATGTACTATAAGCCAGAAATCTTATAAGGGGCTTGCTAAAGCTTTGGGAAACTAAAGCCATCATTATAGAAGATGGAGATCTAGATAAGATGACCTATAATAAACTTCAAGGTAATCTTATGTCTTATGAAGAAAACCATATTAACAAGTATAACAAGGACAAAAAGAAGAAGAAAGTTGCCTTCGATGTTGTAAATACTGAAGAAGAGGAATATATGGAAGAAATCAAGGATGAAGTATTGGACCTTATAAATCAAGGGGTCAGACATATGCTCAGAAAAATAAAACAAAGGCATCAGAACAATAATTCAAAAACAATGGGCCAACAATGAGATAATGAAAGATGCTATCACTGTGAAAAAATTAATGACATAAGAACAAATTGGCCTAATATTTGATGACAAGGATCCAAAATAAATCGATCAAAAAAACTTTGGTGCTTAGAGAGATGAAGAAGACTCTATAGATTATCATGCTGAAACTAAAAACATATGCTTTATGGCAATGGATGAAACCAGCAAGGTAAGAAATCATGAATGCCCAAACTATAATGATAAAATATCCACTCTTAACTTAGTAACTGATGAACTTTAAAAACTTATTGATGAATAAAATAAACTAGCTCAAAAAAAGAAAGACCGGAAAAGTCTTATGGAAGCAAGTAAAATTGAAGTCAACCTGTAAGTAGAAGAACTTGGAGAAATCAAAATAGAACATAACATCCTAAATAAATTAATTCACAGGTCTATCAAATCAACCAGATCCTCTCATAAAGAGTCATGGGGAAAACACATCCTAGAAAAACTCTCCAGGAAAGGATTGAATCATAACTCCTCCTCTAAGTCTATATCTTATTTATCCTTTAAGTCATACTTCTCTCATCACAAGATGACTTTCTAATCTTATGGAAAAAGTAGGTCATAAGTCATTTAAATATAGGAATAAACCCTCTAGAAAATGGATATGGAGACCAAAGTCTCGACATCTAACCTTCAATGAACAAAGTATATTTGGATACCTAAGAGAAAATAATTTATTTATTTTACAGGAGCCTACTAGAAAAAACATACAAAAGTTGATTGTTTGTTATTGATAGTGGATGCTCTAGAGACATGACAGGAAAGAAAACTTTAATACAGTTAAAGAAATCGATGGAGGATATGTCAGATTTGAGGATAATGCAAAACGAGAAGTCGTAGGAATTTGGACAATCACTATCAGTATCACCTCTTATCTCATTGAGGTTTACTTAGTCGAATGATTAAAGAATAATCTGTTAAGTATCAGTCAGTTGAGTGATATAGGGTTTGATGTACTATCTAATTTTACTAAATGAACCATCAGTAATCGGGACAAAAAAATCACACTCTTTTCGAGATGAGTTGAAAATGTATATGTACTGAATAAAGTTGATGTATCCACTCTCACTTATCTTATTTCTATGTCATGTGATCTATGGTTATGTAATAGGAAACTAGGCCATTCCAGTATGTATGCTATCGAAATACTCTTCATACTTGATTTTGTAGTTGATCTGCGAAGCTAAAATTTGATAAAGATTATATCTTCAATGCATCTAAATTCAGCAAATAGACCAGATCATCAAATAAAGTTAAGGATATTGTTACCACGTCTAAGCCACTCCAGTTGCTTTACATGAACCTCTTCGGTCTAATCAAACTGCAAGCATTGATGGAAAAAGATATGGTTTTATTATTGTAGATTATTATTCTAGATTTTCTTGGGTCATTTTTATTTCTCATAAGCATGAATCTCTTAATAATTTTAAAGTTCTTTGTAGAAAAGTCCAAACGAAAATAGGCTACTTTATTAACACTATTCACAAGGATCATGGAGGAGAATTTTAAATAACTCTTCCGAGGAATTTTGTGCGCATAATTGTTAAACTCACAAATTTTCATCTCCTTGATCTCCTCAATAAAAGGGAGTAGTCGAAAGAAATAACAGATCCCTTCAAGACACTTCAAGAACTCTACTACTTGAATGAAATCTTCCAATTAACTTCTGGGTCGAAGCAGTAAGCACTGCAATTCACATACTAAATAAATTCTTAATCAGAACTATTCTGAAGAAAACTCCCTATGTACTATGGAGATGGAAGAATCCTAAGGTAAGTTTTTCATAAACAACAATAGTAAGAATACTCTAGGCAAGTTTGATCCACGAAGAAACAAATGTATATTCCTTAGTTGCTCACCGTCTAGTCGAGATTATCGTGTTTTCAATAAATGAAATTTATGTGTATAAGAATCAGATCCTGGTTTTTTATGAATATTACTCTATAAATCAAGAAGCTAATGACCTTTTGCAAGATGAAAAACTATAGAAGTAATAACCCTAAGTGAAAATCTGCAAAATATAAAAGTTAACCAAGATAAGTCGACAGATGATGATAGATACCTACCATCTCAAGAAACCCCAAGACATAAGTTCCTAGGTAATGTAATAACAATACAAACTTCTCAATGAATTGATCATTGATGATCCTAGTGAAAGAATGCAAACTAGGGTATCATTAAGGAAGCAAGCTGATGTGGCCCTAGTATCTTAAATTGAGCCTAAAAGGGTTGAGAAAGCTCTCGAAGACAACCCATGGGTCAAAGTATGCAAGAAGAACTTGAAAAACAATTTTTAAAGAGGAAAAACTAATAAGACTCTTTTCATTCAATAGATGGATGCTAGCTTTTTAATTGTTCAAATATATGTTGATGATATTATCTTTGGAAGTACTAACTCCTCTTTGTGTGAGAGCTTTGAAAATCTTATGAAGGAGAACTTGAAATGTGCCTCATGGGTGAAGTCACATTCTTTCTCGGTCTACAAACAAAGTAGTCGGCTGACGAAAACTTTATCAATAAAACAAAATACACAAAGCAACTTATTAAGAAATATGGTATAGAAAAGGGGAAATCCTTTAGAACTCCCATGATCCCATCTACGTGTCTGAAAACTGATGTACCAGGAAAACACGTCTATGAAAAAATATATTGTGGCATGATCGGCTCCTTACTATACTTAACTATAAGTTATTCGAATATCATGTTTAGTGTATGAAAATGTGCAAGGCTTCAATCAGCTCCTAAGGAATCTTACCTAACTGCTATTAAATGAATCATTTGGTACCTCATTAGAACACAAGACTTTGGACTTTGGTATCCCTTCTCTACAAATTATAATTTAATTGGATATTCAGTTGTTGATTAGACAGGTGAAAAAATAATCCAAAAAGCACCAGTGGAATATGTCAACTACTTGGAGATTCATTAATCTCGTGGCACAACAAAAAACAAACGTCAGTAGCACTTTCATATACCAAGTCTTAGTACTTTTCTATAAGTAAATCTGGTACTCAATCATTATAGATGATGCATCAATTACTTAACTATGACTTATGTATTGAATGTGTGCCTTTTTTATTTAGTCTATCAACATATACTATGCATCATTCTAGAGATAAACATATTGATATTTAAAGCCATTTTATTAGAGATCGTGTTGAAAATAGGGATTTTCTCTTGAATTTTTGGACTTTGAAAGTC
The DNA here is from genome assembly GCA_039654485.1 of Withania somnifera. NCBI lineage: Eukaryota > Viridiplantae > Streptophyta > Magnoliopsida > Solanales > Solanaceae > Withania > Withania somnifera. The sequence continues at coordinate 5,313 of JBDJHY010280368.1, forward strand.
AGCTTGTAGATATTTTTACTACGCCTCTCTTAGAAGACCGATTTTATTTCTTTAGTGAAAGGCTGTGCAAAAAATTTTACAATAGTTTCTAATGTTTTCCTTTAGTTCTTATTTTATTTAGTTTCTTTTTTTTTTCATTTAATGCTTTCATATCTCTTTTAATTCTTTTCCAAATCCATTGTACATATCTACCAAATAATTTCCTTCATTGCACCATCGATGTAACCATTATGATATCCACCAAAGTGTCACATCCATCAACCCTTTCTCATACATAAATTAAATCCCTCTTGTCGTCTTCCCTCCCAGTTCTTATAAAAAACCTCTTTGTCCTTCGCTCAAACACATTAAAGTGTCCTTTTTCAAAAAAATGCCCCAACCTAGATCCATGGCATCTCCCAAAAGTCCCATAGATATATCTCTAAACTCACCAAACTTTGCCTCTCTCTGTTTTGATTCTTTGGAAACCTCCATAATCCTAAAATCTTATTCTTCCTCCAAAAAACGAACCTGCATCTTGAAGACAGTCAACTAGAAAGAAACTAATGATGAGTGCTCTATAACCCTACCACTAAAAGAAATGTATAAATTTTGTATTAGAAAAGGAAGTTTGAGACTATTAGGAACATATCCATTACTCCTAGTAGGGTAATCAACTTGAAGCAATTGGAAAAACTTAACATTCCAGCAAAATCATATTTCAAGGCTCAGAAATTGACTATTCTTCTTGAATTGTGTGGATTGGCATTTTATGATAAATTGTTAAGACTCTTTTATGCAAATTTCAAAATGTCAAAGGACAACAATGAACTCGAAACTTTGGTACTGGGTAACAAAATCATCTTAAGTGATTTTTTTTCGAGTATGTTTTTAGAACAAAATTTTCTTGCGTGGTTCTGTACATGAATGGAGCATGGAAAAAAAGACTTTGAAGTGAATCTTAAGGAAGAACGAACCATCGCTTAAGATAAAAACTTTGATCAACTTGATTTTTTTCCCTATTCTCTCTTCTTTGAGCATCGAGTATTGTCTCATATGATAACCACAACATTGGTTCCATAGAAAGGATCTCTCTATAGCATCATAAATAGAGATATGTTTGTGTTGTACTGTCTGCTGAAAAAATACAAAATATTTTGGTCTATTTGTCTTAAGAATGTGACAGAAGAAAGTGTTGCCGATCCTAACATCTCGTTCGAGTTTACCATATGATTTATTGATAACCCGAATCATCAAAGAACCTATCATGGATCTCTTAGGGTACCAGGCCACTAAAATTACTGGAACATATGATGCAAAGACGTTTTCTTATATGGGGTACATGGTGATCAAAAATAGTGGTGTATGAAATAATACACCAAGGGAATAAATGATGTCCCCAAGGTAAGAATTGTAACCGCATATTCAACCACTCTGCTACTCAAGGAAGTTGCGTACATACAAAGATGGATAGAAAAATCAAAAAAGTCCACAAAGTCAATGCATGAAGGCATAGAGAAGTTTGTGTAAATTAACAAAGAAACCAACATGGATATTGGAAAAAATTTCCTGGAGGCGGTAAGCCTAAAAAAGGATAGCTAGGAAGCGGTGAATCAACTCATGAAGTGAGTCGACTCACTTCAAAAGAAACTTTGCTCCTCAAATAATGAGCTTGTTGTCATAGTCCAGACCTCATACACAGGATTTATCACAAATGTGGAATGGTCATATGATACCTTCTTAAGAAATATCAGAAATACCTTGAAATATTTCGTTGGTGCACATGATGGTTGTGCTAGTTGTTACTATGGTTGTTAAGACTGTGTTTTGTTTTTTGTTAGGGATGTGAATCCATTATTAATGCTTTTTTGTGACTGCTTTAGTGTTGGTGCCCTGATAACTTGATGGTTGATGATGATTAACTTCTTAGATTTGCCCATAAATTTCTATATTCCTATTCTACTTATTTCTCTTTTCCTTCAAGCCGGTACTTAATGAGTAAGTAGTAAGTAAGTGAGAAGTGGTGAATTGGCTAGAGTTGTTTAGCTCAGGTGACATAGGGTGGTTGTAAGAGGCGTATCTTTTCTATTTGGTTTTTAATTATGCAAAAGGGGTAGAACAAGTATAGTCAACCACAAGTTATGGAAGTTGGCTCATCTAATCGGAGGAGCTAATTACAAAGTTAGGGGGAGGGATCCAACCTCCACAAGAGGAAGCATACTAAAAAGGAAAGTAGAAATATTGTGTCTTTCTATTTAAAATTAACTTATTACTCCTTTTGGTTGACTAAGATTTGTCATTATAAGGGGAAGATTTTTAGCCTCCTTATGTTTTAATAAAGACAATCACAACATATTGTTTATTTTACTAGGAAATTGACTAAGGACTAGGCTAGATCAACACTCAAATTGGAAAAGAAGATTCTCAAGATGGTACTGGAGTAAATCATGTAATGGGAAAATAATGAAGATGTGCTACATCTATCAAAGACAATGAAAGAAGAATTACAAAAGGAATAGAAAACACTCAATAAATCAAACATGAACCATATAATCTGTCATTAGTTTAGAGAAAAAAAAGGATCTACACTAGATTTATTTGATGTTTTCAATGCATTAAAGCACTGGACCACAAGTATCCAAATATGGAAGAAAATCAAGCCAAAATCATTGACATATCTGATATGGATATACTTTAGCTTGAAATTTGTTAATGAGCTATGACACATGGACGTTATAAAAAAACAGTCAAGAGTCAAGATAGTTATGCAACATCACTTGAACAATCTATTTAGACTCTTTTATCCTTTTATCAAGCATTGTATACGATTAAGTGTGAATTTGTATTAGCAATAAAAGATAGTAAAACAGTAGTGGCATATAAGCAGAGGCTGTATCAGGATATAGAAGTGAGTCATCCAATTCTTCAAACTCATCATTCAAGAAGATACTTGTAAATCTTCAAAAGCTCTACAAATAAACCCCTAAAGCCCGAGGGGATTGGACTAGGAACTACATTGGTGATCTGAACTTGAATAAAAATTCTCATATCTATTTACTTTCCACTTCCTTTTATTCTTGTATCTATTTTTATACTAACCTTCAGGTGAGTCAATTATCATCAACTGGTAGTCAACAAACAAGAAAATTTCAATTCACCCTATTTAAGTTTCACTACCCTTTCTCGGGTTAGAGACTTTGTCAGAATGGGTGTTCCTGAGTTTACTAGGTCAAAGGTAGAAGAGGATACATATAACTTTATAGATGAAGTGGTTAAAGTCCTTGATGTTATCAAATTTACAAGGTGGAAAGAGTTTAGTTGTCGTCCTACCAGCTCAAGGATATTGGCTCACCTCTGGTTTACTCAGTCAAAGGAGTGTAGGGGTATTGATGTTGATCCTATTAATTTGAGTGTTTTCTTGAGGCTTTTATGGATAGGCTTCCCTAGGGAGTTGAGGGAATATAAATCTAAAGAGTCCATGAACCTTGGGTAATTTTCTATGTCTGTGAAGAAGTATAGCCTTAGGTTCTCAAAACTATCAAAATATGCTCCCTAGATTGTTGTATCCTAACGCCAGAATGAGTAAAAATGTGTTTGCAATAAATGAATTGATGAATAAAGAGTGTAATATTTTCATGCTAATTGGAGATGAATATTTCTTTACTTATGTCACATGCTCAATAGATGGAGGAGGAGAAGTTGAGAGAGAGGAAGAGGCATAATAAGCAGGCTAGGTTTAATCAATCTAGTCAGAGTCAGAAGTAGGGTTTTGGTGGAGGAAAAGACATTTTATTAGTAGAGGTTTTTAGTATCTATTCAATCTTTAGCTAATGCACCAACTCCAATATCTGGGCCTCATCAGTTCAAGAAAAAGAAGCCCTCTAGAGCCAAGTCTCAGGGTAATTCTTCTACCAATACCATGACCTTTACCACTTGCACCTAGTGTGAGAAAAATCACCCAAAGAAATATTTAACATGCCAAGATAGGTGTATTGGTTGTGGACAGCCAAGTCACAGAGTGAGAGAATGTTAATTTACCATAAAAGGGAATCAAAATTCTAGAAAAGTCTAGTCTTCAACATCCAAAGCTCTTCCAGCCCGTACTAATCAGCAGTGTTCTACTTTAGGTACTAGTGGTCATCAGCACCAAAACCAACTTCATGCATTAGGGTCCTGCTAGGACTTAAAGGAGTCATTAGTATACTGCAAGGTTTGTCTATTGATTGCTTTGTGTTTTTAGATTTGAGGGATACCTTGTATTTTATTATTACCTATGTTGTATTAATGTTTAGGGTTAGTTATGTTCAACTTTTAGAGATTTTTTTCAGTCTCCACTCCATTTGGCGATTCTCTTGTTATCGAGAGGGTTTGTCAAAATTTCTCAGTTTCGATTCTCAGGAAATATGACCTAGTAGAGTTAGATATGGTGGACTTTTATGTTATCCTTGCATGGACCGGTTACACTCTTTTAATGCATTAATTAATTGCAGAACTCAACGAGTCAAGTTCCAATTATTGGGTAAGTTAGTTCTAAAGTGGGGTGGTAGTTCAATCGTGCCTAAGGGTCATTTTATCTCCTACCTTAATGAAAGGAAAATGATCTCGAAGGTTTACTTATATTATTTTGCCAGAGTTAAGGTCTTTGAGTATGGGACTCCAACTTTATAGTCAGTTATGATGGTCAGAGATTATCCTGTTATGTTTCTTGACGATCTTCCTACTATCCCTCTAGACTAGGAGATTGATTTCGAGTCAGATCTTCTTTCTGATACTCATCCCATTGTCACAACCGGATTTCTCTAGTCATGATGGCACCTATTATACCCAACTAGGAGAACCAAACCTCATAGTCCGTAGCCGAAGCGGGGGACTACTACAGTAAAAGCAGAAGAACAAGAAAGGATATAAGCAATAAAATAAAA
>JBDJHY010280379.1:0-10213 GCA_039654485.1 Withania somnifera
TTAAGATTTGGAGCTTTATTGGCTTCATTGGTACTATAGTAGGTCCGTATTGGGATTTTCTTCTCTTGCATCTCCATTGACTATATTAAATCAAAAAAATATTCCTTTTCAGTGGTTTGATGAGTGTGAGGAGATATTTCAAAAGGTCAAATCATGATGTTAACTTCTATTTTTACTTGTCCAAGGGACGACAAAGGCTTCACCGTATGTTGTGTTGCTTCTAGAGTTAGATTGGGTAGAGATTTGATACAAGAGGGTACAGTAGTGGCCTAAACTTCAATCCAGTTAAAAGTTCATGAAAATAACTACCCTAATCATGACTTAGAGTTGGCTACGGTAGTATTTATATTGAAGTTCTTTGAGACATTACGTATATGGAGTGCATTGTTAGGTGTTCACCGATCATCAGATCTTTTAGTATATTTTTAGTTAGAAGGACCTTAACTTGAGGTAGCACAGTTGAGGTGAGTTTCTTAAGGATTACAACGCTACTATCTTGTGTCACCCGGGCAAGGCCAACGTAGTGACAAATACCCTTAGTAGGAAATCCTCAAGCATTGGTAGTTTGGATTGTATTTTTATTAATGAGGGACCTTTGGTTTTGTTTTTAATAGAGTCTAGCCAAAACCTTGGTTAGATTGCATATTTTTTATGATGGTTGTGTGCTTGCATAGGTAGAGTCCTATTATTCATTGATAGAGAAGATCTATGCCACTCAGTTTGATAATGCTAAGTTAAGGATCATTCGGGATAAGGTGTTGCGGGGTGAGGTCAAGGTGGCTAGGTTAGATTATGAGAGCATTTTGAAAATTAAGGGTAGGATTTCCATCCCTAATTCTAGTGATTTAGTAAGGCTGATCTTAGAGGAGGTGCACAGTTTTGGATATCCCATTCATCCAGGGGCGGCGAAGATGTATCATGACTTGAGTTACAATTATTGGTCGTATGGTATGAGGAATGATATTAAGACTTTGTTTCTAGATGCTTAAAATTTCAGCAGGTGAAGTTTGAGAACCAGAGGCTAGGAGGTATGTCTCATAGGATGCCTATACCTCAATGGAAATTGGAGCATATATCCATGTATCATATGATTCCATTTAGGTGATTATTGATCGTTTGACCAATTCTTATCATTTTTTTCCAGTAAAGGTTAGGTACACTACTCAGGAGTTGGCAGAGATTTACCAATATTTCAAATAGTATAGTTTCACGGTACCCCATTTCTATCATATATGACCAAGATAGATAATCTACTTCACTCTTTTAGAGCACTATACAATGTGATATGGGTACTCAACTCAATATGAGCATAACCTTCCATCCTCAAATAGATGTATAGGCTGAGCATACTATTTAAGTGTTTAATTATATGTTGCGAGAATGTATTATTGACTTTGGTGGTTGTTAGGACCAGTTCTTAACCCTCACATAGTTTTTTGTAAAACAGTTACCATTCAGGCATTCAGATTGTGCCTTTTGACCCATTATATGGTAGAAAGTGTAGATGTTTGATTGCTTGGTTACAGACTTCATATAGAGACCATAGAGTATGAATTTTTTTAGAGATTCCATGGATAGAGTTATATTGATCAAATCTGATTACTTTCTACCTAGAGTATGCAGAAGAGTTATGCTGATAAGAAGGTTAGGTCATTGGAGTTCATAGAGGGTGATAGACTATGGTTAAAGGTGTCACCTATGAAGTGTGTGATGAAGTTTGAGAAGAAAGGGAAGTAGAGTCCTCATATTGTTGGTTCATTCGAGATTCTAGAACAAAAGGAAGATGTTTATTAAAAGTTGTCTTTGCCTCCTAGTCTGTCCGCGGTGCATCCAGTGTTTTATTTTTTTATTCTCCTGTTGAGTCTCACATTCTTAAATAGGATGCATTGAGTTTGGAACTAGACTTACCATTTGAGGGGGATCCAGTTGCTATACTTAATAGAAAAGTCTTGAGGCTTCAGAACTAAGAGATACTTATAGTGAAGGTGTAGTGGAGTAACCGACCAATAGTGGAGGCTACTTAGGGGACCGAGTCTTATATGCATAGCTAGTATACTAAAAATTTTGACCATTCAAGTACTTTTTATTTCTTATGTTCGAGGACGAACAAGATTTTTAGTAGTGGATGTTGTAATAACCTTACAGGTCATTTTTTCTTTTTCTAAGTGTTTTGACTATTTGTCCCCACCTATAACCCCATTAATAGTAAAGTCATTGTGTTTCCAATATTAGTTAGGGCGTGCAATGAGATTTGGTAAAGAAGTTCTAAAATATTGAGTCTGGGAGCCTTAAGTTAAAAATGAGGAACTCTAGAGGCCATCCAGATTTCGGGACCTCATATCAGAAACCTATAAGTTCCAGAAGCTCTGGAATGTTGAGTTTTATCTAGTTACACTCGCTTTTCCTATTTTAAACCTTTCATGGTGAGTTTGATCATTTAGACAGGCTAAAGTTGAAATTTTAAGTGAATTGATTTCTTGGGTCAACATTTGGTCTTAGAGTGTTGAGATAAAAAAATCCAATGGTTTCGTTGGATTCATTAGTTGGAATTTGGCCTAGAATTAGGTTTTTTTGTATTTTTTGTGAGCGCTGGGGTGTTCTGGCCATTTTGGTTATTTTAGTCTAAAAAAATCCTTAACGAGTATTAGGTCAAGGAGACATTGTATGCATAATATGGTTCAATTGAGTCTAGATTGTAAAAAATAGCATTTTTACATATATGGTTTGTTTTCTTGAATCCCGAATAAATTTCGAGAGTTTATTTGGAACCATATTTTTCCTTGTGAAATGTTGTTATTCTATTGCTTTCTAAGACTTCTCAGCATTCGTGAAGGCCCACCACGTTGCGGAGTAGTGTTGTATTGTTCATTGTATTCATGGGGTTGTGGCCGCGTTCATGATGGTGTACCTATGATACTTTCTATGATTGCGACATATAGTACACGATCGAGAAACTCCTGCAATCGCAGAAGGGACCGCAAACACAGTAGAGGGGCTGGTGTACTGTGTTCAATTTATAATAGAATATTAACATTTTTCTCATAGAACTCATGCAAACCCTTTCTAAAACCCTCATTTTTAGAAATGTTGAAAGAGGAAACTAAATATAATTATTGGGTAAGTTTTTCAATTATTATTTGATTGATTTCTCATCATTTTAACATGATTTTACATATAAAATTCACGATTTTGAACCCTAAATCAGTAAGTAGATGAAAAACTCAAATTTGGTAAAATCCTGTGAGTGTAGCTATGAAATAGAATAGTTTTCGATGGAACTTGATATTTAACATCCCATATTTATGTGTAACCTTATTTCTTGATCAAAATTTGATCTTGACTCTATGGATTCGGGGTTGAGTTTCGCATACACCTTGATTAATTAAAATTTGGTGCTGATTAGTGAATGTTTTCTTGTACTTCTTATTTGGATCGCTAAACTATGTATGGTTGGAGGCTAATCGAATGTGAAAGCACTTGAATTACTTGGTTCTTCGAAATTAAGTCAAGTTGAGGTTCAATGGCTTTCTATAAAATGTTAACAATTTCTTGCTAATTGTTTGTCATTTGGGGTATCTTGGGTAATTTTGGATTACTATCATCTATCATGTTGGGACTAGAATTGAGCTAAATAAAATGATTTAAATAGATGGTGAATGTTTTTGCTTACAAGTATACTTGATGGTGTTGTGCTTTGTTTGACTGGTCATGAAGTGTAAATAGGGTGCGTTGGAGTAGAATTTGGGGTTTAATTACAAACTTGATTGGGAAAATACCCTAGATAAACTACTGGTAACCTTATAATGTAATTGGTCACTTGCGGGGTTAGATACAAAGTTGAGAAATTGACTAGGCTTGGATTGTTGGGAACAAATCAATTCTATCTTGTTGTATTTGTTGATGATATCTTGCATGAATTTCCTTATTTATACGTAATGACCGCCTGGTTATTTCCTTAACTTTCCTCCATTTCTGTGTTTTGAGCCTTCTGGTAGTTTCCCCAAGTCATTTATGACATACTGGACCAGTAGTTTGGTTCCCTGACAGCCCTATTGCAAGTTATCTCAGTTTTCATATTTTGAAATCTTAATCTTGAAATAGTTGAACTTGAGACTGAATTCTCAGTAAATGCACTCGAAATTAGATTTTTACAATTTCTTTAGCTCTAAAATATGGTCTTTTGTCTAGTTTGACCCTTGACTTGTGTTGTAGGGATTTTTGTGTGATTTTTAGCTGATTTGTGAAATTTTAGTTCATTGAAGTTGAGAATTGGCCCGGAGTTAGCGCATGGTTATTGGGGTATTGAATAAGAATTTTTACATTTTCATTAGCTTTGGAATGTTGAATTTGGACTTGTAATGTTATAACATTGCTTCCGAGGTGTCCGAGAGCATTTAGAGGGCCCATGCGAGAATTCAATTTTTGGCATGTTTTGGTTCAGTTTGGGTTGGGGGTTCTTTTTTGCTTAAACAATCTCATATGGTTGTTTAGAAGTTCTGGTATGGTCATTTAGAAGATTCTATTGAGTCCAGAAGATGTTTTTCATGCAAGATGCATATTTTGTTTGTTGCTGTTAGACTCCGTTTTAATTCCAAACCCTCATTTGGAAATTCAGATGTTGCAAAAATATTGCAGTCCCAGGTGTTCAGTGCGATTGTGCTTTTGTGATGCAATTGTGGTAATCTTCCTTTATCTTTTTTAGCGCCATTATGCTCTTGTGATATGATTTCTACGTGTCTCCCTTTCCTCATTTAGCAAAATCGTAATGAAGGGACACGATCATGTTGTGTTGGGTTTCTAGGATTTTATGCAATCCTGCTAGGAGCACCTCAGTCATGCTGGTTTGGAGTTTGGACCTAGGGCATAATCACGCTGGGGCGATGAGATCGCACTATAATGCACCTAGGCATATAATTGACAGTTCCTCGAATTTTCAGTCATTTCATATGTTTGATATCACGAATTCTTGAATCAAAAACCATAAGTTTCACCTCTAAGCCTTTGGATTGAACATGGGGATTTTTTTTTTGTGGGTTTCTAGCCTTCTTCCTTATACTAGTGAGTTTCCTCCATCGTATTCCTCTTTTAACCTTGGTGGTGTTTTACTTTAATGGTGGAATTTTCCATGGGAGTGAGAATTGAGTGAAATTCTTGGTTTTCTTTCATAGTGGGACTCCTGGAAGTTTAACAATGACTGTGAGCTTTCTTCGATTACCTCTCCGTTCTTAGTTTTTGAATTTTTTCCATAATTAGTACAAGCATTTGTTGGCATTTGGACACCTATTTGGGGTCTATTTTAGCTTATTTTCGAACCACATATTCCTTGAGCTGAGGCATTCATGCTAGTATTTTTATTTCTTCTTTTTGGTTTGTGGGGCCTAGTAGTCTATTTTTAGGCCCAATTTCAAACCCAATTTTCACTTGGCAATATGGGTATCACTCCTCATCTTTTTATCTTTTTGGATGCATAAATTGATAATATCGAGTAGTTCTAATAAATTTTTGGGAGTTTCTGAGGTCGTTCGAGCTGTGAATGCGATTTACGGGAGATTTTTGTAGGATTCCAGGTAGGCTAGGCTTACCCACTATTTAGACTTGTTTTATATTAAGTACATGTTTGATTCTTGGTAGTTTATGAGCTAGATGAGTAGTTTGTATGGCTCCGTTTTTTCGTTTATGCTCGTTTACCCTTTTCGGGGCCCATGTGGTCGTAGATGGCTCTAGGATGAGATTAGTATGCCCCGCCTGCTAGGGGTTGGTGTAGGGTTCTTCTATTAGTGATTGGATAGTGTCTTCTGGCCTTTCCTAGACTTCGGAGCATTTTATATTTGCCTCAGTTATTTTTGCGAGCATGCATATCACAGTAGCTATGAATGGGCAGGGTCTGTGGTTTGACTTTTTACTTTAGAGAGGTAAAGGATATCATAAATTGAACTTTTTTAACTTAATCTAAAAATGGGTTTTATAACTTGTTTTCCACAACCACGATATGGTATGAACTATTTTCATAAATGTATTACTGGAACCTGGTTTTCCTTATATTATATGTACCAATGGGTGACTATATGGGCTAAGTAGGGTCTCCCAGAGATTTTTTTTAGGTGGAACCTCTCGTTAGGGGTGGGGCTCTAAGTGTTGATCCGAAGCAGGTCTCCAAGAGGAACATGCTTCCTAACTTATAATTTGGAGGCAAGACCTCCGGGGCTGGGTTCCTAGAGGGCGGGTCTCCTTATGTTGGATTCGGGGCTTGGCTTCGGGGGGTGAGGCCTACCGTAGTGCTCATGGGTAGAACCTCTAAGCTGTTGGTTCTAGTGGGTTAGTTTTGTTCTATACCATTGTATTCATTATTTAATTTGCTTATTTATACCTTACCGACTCACGAGGGAAGTCATGCTTGGTCTTATTGCTTTGTTTATGCCTACCGGTAGTATGTGGCGTTAAGTAGGTTATGTTTGTTTGTTCTATGTGTATCAAGTGATGGGATGGGGCACTATTTGGATTTTATCTTTTATTTTTTTCCTTTATGCTACGCTTCTATTTCCCCTTATATACCTAGTTCTATTATCGATTGAGTTTAGCTGGATATCAGGTATGTTTCTGCAGACTTGTGACTTGAGGTAGGGGTGATAGCTGTGTCCCAGAGAGGCTTACTTAGGCTTGTGTTAATTTCTTTTATTTGTGTTTCTTATAGATATGGGTTACTTTCTGTAATATTTTACATTTTCTTCTGACATTTTTACTTACTTGTTGTATCTTACTTGTATTTAATTGAGACCGGTTGTCCTATGATGCCTAATGGGTACCCTATGTTCTTAGTACTAATGCTATACTTTTGTACAATTTTCATGGTGTAGATACTAGTACAGGTCATCGCAGGAGGCCTGATCGTGCAGAGTAAGTGCACTAGTGGACTTTGGTGGTCATGGTGAGCTCCCAGCGTCCTGGATGAGCTTATTCTCCATCCGTGTTGAGATTCTACCATATCGTATTCTAGGAAGACCAATCTTTTTTTATTTACCACCTATTGGAATGGTTGTATATATATTAATTTTGGTTACTCTGATGTACTTTAGCTCCATATTATCATAGTCACAAGTTCTGAGAGGTGTTGTGTATATGGGTTTTGATGTTATATTTTTTTCATCTTACTTCTTTATTACTATTGGTTAGCTAGTATCGACACATTGCTTGTTGCTCTGGGACGAGGGGTTAGATGAACTACTGGTCGGACTGTAGATGCCATCATGGTCTGAGTTTTGGGTCATTATATTATATGACATAATACTTGATGAAATTGGTACGTGGCCTTAATTATTTTTTTATGTTTGGCAACTTGTTCACCTTATTATTATTATTGTCCGTAGTATGGTAACTAGTTCACACTAATGTTGCTAGTATTGAAGTATGGTAACTTGCTCACACTATCTCTTAATTATCATAACTGTGGTAACTCATACACAATTATAAATCTATCAGGTATGGTATCATGATAACATATTGTGTTTTAGTAAGAGGCTAAATGGATAGATAAGAGTAGATAACATGTTGATTGGTTTTCAAACATACTTGTGTTTAGTGAATTGTTGTTTGATAAAGCTTGAGAAAACAAAATATTGTTATTAGTATTAATATTATCAATATTGGTATTTTACAGATCGTGTACCACACTGGTATAATATTATATGGATCGGATACCATACTGGTACAATGTTATATGGATTAAGTACAAAAGTGGTATGATATTATATGGGTTGGGTCCCATACTAGTACAATATTATATAGAATGGGTAATACGCCGGTACGGTACATAAACCTTGTGATTCCCTTATGGTTCCTGACTATGACTGGACAACGACAATAGGTGTGTTCAGGTTTGACATGCATGCATCATGGTTATTTGCAAATTTCATTGCTTATTAAACTGTGTTTTGATTGATCTGTATGTACGAGTGATATTGTTGGAACTGATTTTTTGGTTGATGATTTGAGACGTGAGTTGACACTTGATTTCCTGAATTTTTATTTCTTTGAGAGATTATTACTTATATCATGGAACCTTGTGGATATTTTTGACTTGTAGAGATTGTTGTTGTTTTTATATACTTCTACTATTGGTGTATGGTGGAGGGTGGTTGATTTATTAGGGTTCTCATCATCACTTTATATTATGACCATTCGAGGACACTGTTGAGTGTTGTTGTTTTGTACTCACACTTGTTCTTCTAAACCTAGCCTACCTGAAAGCTAGAGAAAATCTCCAAAGTGCGTGCACTGTGGACCTGAACCTTTAACACGGTCAATGTCCCTTGATATTATACTAGTTACAAGTTCCGAGATCAAAATATGAATAAGAAAACCCACACCGTATTAGCAACCGAGGTCGGAAAGTGGGGCCTGCAGCTTGGAAAAACAACTTAACTACCGGTGCACAACCCCTAGCTCGGGTATTCATGGTCACAAAATAAGTTCAAGAAGGGACTGAGAATGAAAGGACAGTGAGTTGAGATGAAAGGGTGAAGCCCTAATTTTAGGCCAGGGGTTGCTAAGGTGGTCCTCCCCGAGGTGACCTCACCATCTAAGGAAAGAACAAGGGGTCGCAAATAGTCTATAGAATTCTAACTAAGAAGTACAGGTGAACCTTACCGAGGTGACCTCGCTAAGATAACCTCATTAAGGAGACCTTGGGTGCTAACATTACTTCGGCATGGTGGCATCGCCAAGGGGACCTCGCCAAGACAAACTCATCAAGGAGACATTGGGGCATTGGCATTGCTTCGCCAAGAAGACCTCGGGACACTGTGTTGTTTTGCAAAAGCAGCTTCGCCAAGGTGACCTCGCAAAGACGACCTCGTTAAGGAGACCTTGAGGCACTGACATTGCTTTGACAAGGAGGCCTCGTCAAGGTGACCTCACCAAGATGACCTCGTCAAGGCGACTGTGGGTGCTGGCGTTGCTTCGCCAAGACTACCTCGTTAAGGCAACCTCGAGGCACTGGGGGATTCAGTGATTTGTAGCAACCTAGGGAAAAACTCTGAGGGTCTCAAACACGTATAAGGATCCCCCATATCTAACAAGCCTAGAATGCATTTGAGGTGGGAAAACACAACATAAAGCAATAACCAACTAGAATTCAAGAATTGCACATAATTCAGCTACAAAGTAAGGATAAGACATCTATAAACTAATCTGAGAATAAGGATATAACATCCATAAACCAATCTCGGAAAAAGGATTATGTAACTCATGAGTTGAACCATAAAGCATCTATAAAACATCTACAAAACATCAACATGCTGAGACTCATGAATTGTACCATAACAACTAGAAAATAATGACTAAGCAACTACAAGCTAGAACTCATGATTTAAACCACAATGAATTGGAAATAAAGGATAAAACAGTTGCATGCTGGAATTCAAGCATTGACCCACAACCAATAAGAAATTAAAGATAAGAAGTTGCACTCAAACTAGTCTAGGTAAGGAATGACAACAATTCTAAGCCAAATCTAAATAAGAAGCAACAACTACACTCAGCCAAACCCTCAACAACAGTGAACAACTACCATTTTTATGGGAAAGCAAATGAGAAAACTTACCAACAAAAAAAGAAAGACAAAGCTGAGCATGGGGATGGACATCCCTTCAATTTGATTTGAGTTTTAAGGCTCAGTAGCAGGTTGGACCGGAAAAAGATGAAAAAGGAATTTAGGGAAAAGGATCTGAAAGTTCCAATGAAACAATTGGCACATATATATATATATATATAGCCAGGTCCATGCCCATGCTTTTGCATGGGCCAGGCCCAAGAAGGGAATTAGGCTAGGTCAAATTTTCCACAAATCAGCAAAATAGTTTTGGGCCAAAAGCTCTACAACACAACCAAACTCGAAATGAAAAACCTAATTCATAGACTTAAGGTCCAACTAGACAAAAGATGATATTCCATAGCTAACAGAATTTTTGGAATTCGATTTTAAATGTATTTAGTACTATTTAACTCTTGAGTTCCCTATTTCAAAACTATAACATCAAAACAGTGAAAATGAGATAACGTGAAAAATGAGTCACCAAGGCACCGAGCAACCAGTTCTCGCTAGTCATAAACGACTTGGGGAAACTACCAAAAGTCTCTAATATAGGAAAAGGAAAAAGGAAAGGAAATGACCGAGTAGGTCATTACAACATCAACCACTAAAAAGAACTTTCATCCT
>JBDJHY010280400.1:0-10212 GCA_039654485.1 Withania somnifera
ATCATACTCTGAGTATGATGCCTCCTACCGATATTTTTTCGAGTAAATGAGCAACTTTGTGAATGATACCCTTGAATTGTGCATAATTTCTGACAGGTATCCAAATATTAAGAAGATGGTTGAAACTATATTTTTTTCGTCTTATTAGGGTTGGTGCATAAGGCATCTCAGAAAAAATATCCAAATTAACTTTCATAATGAAAAAATCATCTACTACTTTTATAAAGAAGCAAAACATATAACGCAGATAAGTCAACAATCACTTTAATCAAATAAGAGATATGGTTCTAGGGGTCGCCACACATCTTGAACGTGTTGAATTTACAGATGGAGCAGGGTATTCTTTTTGGAAAACATGTAAAACTTTTTAATAGCTGTTGTATGTTGAATATGCAGTAATTTGTAGCAACTTCTTCAACTACTGAAACTATTGCTCTGTATATTTTTTCATAATTTTATTTTCATATCATTAATAGTTTTGGTTATTAATTTTTATAAGTTCAAAATTATAACGATAACTATTGTTGAGTCGATTAACTCTATGTTTCTTGATTAAAGAGAACATTCCATTACTGCTCTTTTTGATGAAATAAATAAAAGATAAGGAAAAAAATTTCATGAGAGGCACAATGTATTCCTCAATGTATTAACCATATTTGTTCCTAAGATAGAGCGGAAGATTCAAAAATATGTTAATTTGGGAAACAAGCTATTGATTTATCAAACTATCAACTACGAGTACTGTCACCGGTCACAACGTAGTTGCAATGGTCGATTTGAGATGCAAATCTTGCACCTTTAGAAGATTTGACCTCGATAAATTACCGTGTCCACATGCTATGGATGCGTTACGATGCAAATATAGTGATGATTAAGGAAGACAAATTTATGAGTACTCATCTCTATATTACAAGGTAGAGACATAACATTTTGCATACTTGGAGGAAATTAAACTCATGCCACCTGAAGAAACTTGAAATATTGCTAGAAAATTTAAGAGATTGAAATACAGAACCATATGTTGAGTCAGGCAAGGTGGAAAAAAGGCACAAGAAGAGACGAAAAGAAATCGGAGAATCATGTTCACCAAAGAAAAATAAATGTTCCCAATGAAAAAGAGTTGGGCACAAAAGAACAATATATTCAAAGCAAAATGCTTCATAAGAGTAGATTGTTGGTCTTGAATATTGTTGAACTTTTTTTAATTTTTATGTAACGTTGGTCTTGAACATTATTGAATAACTTAACCAGTAGACATTCTGATGTATTTACTATAAGATTATTTAAGCAATTTACTAATTTACTTTAGCAACTGCTGTATTTACTCTAAAAATTAGCAGCCAGTAAGGTAGTTTATTTTAGGAACTACTTTACTTGCTGAGAAAATTCTCAACAAGTAGGAAGTGTGTTTCAGTAATTACTGTACTTGCTGAGAAAATTCTTAACAAGTAGGCAGAGTGTTTCAGCAACTTCTGTACTTGCTGAGAAAATTCTTAGCAAATAGGCAATGTACTTCAGCAACTTCGGTGCTTGCTTTGAACAAATTACTATGTAATTGTATAAGGTCACTACTAAATTCGAGTTTAAGTACTATAATGCCTTAAAATACTTTAGTTATTACCAAACATAATTGATATAATTAATTAATAATCAAAATTACTCAATCAAGGTTGACAGCATATGCAACTACTCAGTGTATCGTTTATTATGACCAAATTACTATGTAATTCTATAAGATCACTACTAAATTCGAGTATAAGTACTATAATGTATTACAAACACTATTTATCATCAAACATGATTGATATAATCAATTAATAATTAAAATTTCTCAATCAAGGTTGACTACACGTGTAACTAATTGGTTTATCATATGTTATGATCAAATTACTATGTAATTGTATAAGATCACTACTAAATTCGAGTATAAGTACTATAACGTGTTAAAAACATTCTGTTTATCATAAAAAATGATTGATCAAGGTTGACTACGCTTGTAACTACTAGGTTTATCATATGTTATGACCAAATTACTATGTAATTGTATAAAATTACTACCAAATTTAAGTTTAAGTACTATAATATGTTAAAAATACTTTATTTATAATCAAGCATTATTGATATAACAATTAATAATTAAATTATTCAATTTTTTTTAGGAATTTACTTATTTTCTTTGGCAACTGTTGTATTTTCTTTGAAAATGCTCAACATGTCAAGGTTTTGCTTCAACAACTACTGTACTTGCTGAGAAAATTATTAGCAAGTAGACAGTGTGCTTCAACAACTATTCTACTTGGTGATAAAATTCTTAGTAAGTACGCAGTGTGCTTTAACAATTGTTGTACTTACTGTGAACAAATTATTATGTAATTATACAAGATCACAACTAAATATAAGTATAAGTAATGTATTATATGTCTAAACCACTTTATTTATCATCAAACATGATTGATATAATCAATTAATAATTAAATTACTCAATTAAGGTTGATTGGGCGTGCAATTACCCGGTTTATCATTTGTTATGTACAAATTACCATGTAATTGTATAAGATCACCTTTAAGTACAAGTATAATTCCTATATTATATTTCAAAACCACTTTATTTATCATCAAAAGGTTAAGGATTAGAACAAATGTATAACAAGAATTCTTGAAATTCCTTGGGGATTCTTGAATATATTAATCATTTCTTTATTTTTCGATCGCCTGGAAGGGACAAAAGAAATGATTTATATAATTAATTAATAATTAAATCACTAAATTAAGGTTGATTGCGCAGGCAACTACTCAATTTATCATCTGTTATGACCAAGTTATTATACAATTCTATAAAACCACTAAGTATAAGTCCTATTTTATATATTCAAATCATTTTATTTATTATAAAAAATAATTGATATAATCAATTAATAATTAAATTACCCAATTACGATTGATTGCGCGTGCAACTACACTGTTTATCGTCTATTTTGATCAAATTACTATGTAATTATACAAGAACAACACTAAGTATAAGTAAAGTCCTATATTATATGTCAAAATCATTTTATTTATCATCAACATGATTGATATAATCAATTAATAGTCAAATTACTCAATTAAGGTTGATTGCGCGTGCAACTACTCGATTTATTGTCTGTTATAACCAAACCACTACGTAATTGTATAAGATTACCACTAAGTATAAGTATAAGTCCTATATTATATGTCAAAAATTAATTTATTTATCATCAAACATGATTGGTATAATCAATTAATAATTAAATTACTTAATTAAGGTTGATTGTGCATGCAACTACTTGGTTTATTGTCTTTTATGACCAAATTACTACGTAATTGTATAAGATCACCACTAAGTATAAGTCCTATATTATATGTCAAAAATTAATTTATTTATCATCAAACATGATTGATATAATCAACTAATAATTAAATTACTCAATCAAGGTTGATTGCGCGTGTAATTACTCAATTTATATTCTGTTATGACCAAATTACTCTATAATTGTATAAGATCACCACTAAGTATAAGTTCTATACTGTATGTCAAAACCACTTTATTTATCATCAAGAATGATTGATATAATAAATGAATAATTAAATTATTCAATTAATGATAAAATTACTCAGCAAGTGAATCAGTTGCTGAAGCACACTGCCTACTCGCTAAGAATTTTCTCAGCAAGTGACTCAGTTGTTGAAGAACATCACCTACTTGCTAAGAATTTTTTCGACAAATGCCTCAGTTGTTGAATCATACTACCTACTTCCTAAAAAGTTTCTCGGCAAGTGTCTGAGTTGGTGAAGCACATTAGTAAGTTTAAGAAATATTTTCAGCAAGTATAGTAAAATTTACAACAGATCAAGCAAACAAACTCCTTACTAATCTGCAAGTATCCAATAATTGTCTTACATAGCTCATAAAAATTAACTTAAAAATAAATTGTCTTCCAACTCCATCATAAAAATAACTTAAAATAAATTATCTTAGCTTTATTTATTCATTCACTAACCCACAAACAAAAATATATAACCACTATGGTGCTAGTTCCCCTGCAAGAGTGCCCTCTATCCACCTGTACTGCATCCCGTCAATCATATCATAAGGCTCATCAGAGGGTTAGTGATCAGGAGCTCAACGTATGCAAGTGAACCTGAACTGCATGCTACAACTATATTATTTTATTAGACATCTCTAATCTCTCAAAATCCAACATACCATTTAGAAGTCTGGGAGACAAATGATCGAACATTTTACTCTGCTTCAACAACCTAAGAAATAATTCCACAAACAACATAATTTTTCCCAAAAAATTCTCATTGGTAAAAATAATCTTCTTGTAATCATATACATTAATTTTTTCCTCATCGATAAAAATTCAAGTTCGACAAAATACTTTTTTTTCAAGTTCAAGAGAGTAAATTTTCTCTTGGCACCATACCACAAGACATCCCCAAAAAATGATCTAGCACCGCTATAATAATTTAAATAAAAATATCAAAAATATATTGATCAAGGCGTTCGTTCAGAGGTACAACACCTAGTTGAGTACTTTCTTTGATCAACAACTCATAGACACCCTTGAAGTAATTACAAAATTCAAGATCAAGGATTATGTCTTAAACATCATAGTTATTGGGATATTCAACATGCCTTTACGACATGAGGCATAATACTTCATCTATATGCTGCATCAATAAAAAAATAATGAGCAACTGAAGTTTAAGGTGATTGCTGCAGCATGTGCAGCAAGGTGCAACAATTGTTGCATCTGCTGGAACACCTTAATTAAAATAAATTAAAGTTGTTGAAACTTACTCGATCCTCCCACCACTTTTGCATGTTTCTCAGCATCTCTAAGTCCTCCCAGTTGAATTTATGTATTTTGTAGTTCTTTTTTCATTTATCATTACCCCTAAAAATATTTATGAATTTCTTGTATGAGACATTTCTTGTATGAGACATTTCTTGCATGATTGTAGATATTCACCGGGTGCCGCTTAATAATTGACATCTCAGAAGAAGTCTTGACAACTGTCTTTCTTTTTGCACTTGCAATAGTCTTTGAAATTTATTTTCTTCTCTTGTTCATGTGTATTGGGGTATAGGAAATTGAAATTTTTATTGAGAGCCTAACACCCTTCTTGTCCATCAATTTCTTTACGGTCTCCTCTAAAGACCGAATTTTTTTAATCAACGTGTCCATATTCTCGAAGCATGTTTTACATTTACAAGCAAAATGAGGCACCTCAGAGGTATCCCGATTGTAGAAGATTGAACCGTTGTGAATGAAAATTTTTGGAGGACCTCTAATATTCTCACCGATAGGAGAAAATACTCTTCATCCTCCTCCTATTCCTCTACCAACACCAAAAGGAGAAAATTCTCCTCCTTCTTTAGCACCATCACCAACACAACACCAACATCGGTAAAAGTTTTCTCAACTCCATCATCACCTCTTAATGATTCTCCATCTTCCCTACCACCGCCATCAAGAGAATCACCTCCCAGAACAAGAGTCATTAAAGGATCAAAATCCTTCTCAACAACTTTTTTATCTCTTTTGATGACCACACAACTATCCAAGTATCTTTTAAGATTTTCAATCATCTCATCTTTCTTAGTCACCTTCAAAGGCACAAATCCTCACTGGGAAATTAATCCATGTCTCACTAGGTGTTAAAACTATTTATGAATGCATAATCTACATCTAAAAAAGTAATACTATAATATGATTAAACAAAATAACAACAAAAGTTGCAACAACTATCTGTCTGCAACAGTTATAGTAAGTGTTAAAATATTCACAACAACAAATCCAGTTGTCTGCAATAATTACACCAACTGTCAAAAAATATTTATAGAAATTGCTGCAAATAACCAAAGCTGGCACAATAGTTTCAGCAGTCAGGTCCAGCAGCAACTGCCAAACAACTGCAGCCACTTCTAAAAACAACTATCGTAAACACCCATTCATATAACCTAAATGTTGAAATATTTATCAAAACAAAAAAACAAGGGTATATAAGTGTAGAATGATGCTTATCGAGTCCTCGGGGGATCAAATAGCTCATGAGCATCAACAATTGTGTTATTGATCGCCGAAATTCATCTAGTGATCCTCGGTAAAGTTATTTTTTTGAAAACATCTTTAATTTATTTCAAAAAGGGAAGAATTGCCTCAAATGCCCAACACTACATAAAATAATGACTTAGAGAATAAACTAGATAATGAATGAAACTCCAAAATAACTAAATAAACAGTGAATAAAATAAAATTTACCATAAAGGTCCATGGAAAACCATAGAGATTGGTGGTACTCGCATCTTTACTGACCACTATCAATAATTATCTCATTGTGAGCTCGTAGGTTACACAACTCCATTGATATGCAGAAAATATTTTTTTATCGGCACAGAGCAAAATCCATTCATGTGGAGTCTTTGTGTTTCGATCCCTCTTACAAAGAATACAATGCACAAAAAAGACAAGTACAATGACTTCTTTTCACCTTTCCTAACATCCTTGGAGTTGAGCTTCTTAATCAACTCCACCGTCTTAAAAGACTTTCCAATAGTATCAAGAATTTTTTGTTTCCTCTTCTTAACATTTGACGATATTTCTAAAATATTGTACTCATCGGGCATATGGAAATTTAAGCCACTTATAATTGTAAATTCTTTCATGACAAAATAAACCGACATGCCACAATAATTTATTTAAAGTCCCTCTTCCCGGTTGCTATAAATTTAGTGCGAAGATCACACGCCAACTTCTCTTATAAAGATATTCTCGAGTATTCGAGATAATCTCTAAAAATAGAAGATCTAAAAAATATTTTCATTTTTTGTATCTTCAGAATCTTTTTAAATTCAATATAAAAATTTTCAAATCAGATTTTACAGCAATAACACTCGTAAAATCTGGATTCTCATCCATCGTAGACAAAAGATGAAAATCTGAATATCTGACAAGCTTGATGATTGAGATATTATCACATGGATAATTGAATGGAGGGTATTGAGAAGAATCAGATGCCCCCGTCTCCTGCGGAGCAGTTGAGTCGTGCTGGAATTTTTTTCCAACTCCGGTATCTTCCTCACCACCTACATCCTCACCATCTTTATCAGCTTTATAATAAACATCTCTTTCACCTCCTCCTCCTTCTTCTTTTTCTTGTGACCTTGAGTTTACTTCTCCTCCCGACTTTGCTTCTTGAGATTCTCTCTTTGATTTCTTCTTCTCCTGACCTTACTTTTTGAGATCTCTTTCTTGTTTCTTCTTCTTGGAATGTAGACATTGCCCACTCTCAACAAAGTCATAGACATGTGCATCAAGTGCTATAAAGCACTTGTGGGATCTCCTACACTGTTTTTTTCTTTTTCTACTTCTTTTCTTTGCCTTTAAGGGCAAATACTCCTTCTAGTAATTCTAGTAGGAGTAGCAATAGCAGCAGTATCATTAGTAGCTGTAAAAATAGGTGCTTTTGATATTAATTTTATTTTTCTGTCAGCCACCAAATCTACACCACATGAGACTAAAAGAATCCACCAATTAGTTTAGCAAATCACTAAAAATAAATTTAAAAAAATATAAACTACTGCATTGTATTGAACAAGTACACATGATATTATTTCCAAACAAATCACTGAGTTGTTGTAGCAATTTCAGCAATTTCTAACACATTTTTAAGTTGTTAAAGTAACTACTAAAGCAACTGCTGAAGTTGAGAAGCAACAACTTTAGCAATTGCTGTATGAAACTTCAGTAATTGGTTCAGTAAGTGTTGCACCAATTTTAAAAGTTGTTGTAGAAAAGGTTTAGTTGGTCAAAAGTTAATGCAACAACTTCAACAATTCATACGATTTGTTATAGCAACCTCAACAACTCACACAAGTTCTGACGAGGTTGCCGCAATAATAAGAATACGTTTTAAAATCAAACCACCAAAATCAACTCAAATGAAAATCATTTGTGTGCCAAACCCCCAACAACAACAAGCATCAACAGGAACAGATTATACATGTACAAAACCACCATTGTGTACCAAAATCAAACAACCAACCAAACCACCAGATAAATTTATTTTTTTGAGATTTAGTAAAATTACATAATGCAACAACAAATTATGTGAAGTTTATGTTCTTTTTTTTTAAAAATCTAAATCACTATTTTCACTTTAAAATAAAAAACCCTAGCTACGAGGGGAAAGAAAGGAATTTTACCCGTAATTTGAGCTAAGGGTGGTGAAAAGAATGATGACGACAACAGATTTGAATGGATAAGAAAAATATGAAGAAAAATTATTAATTTATTGGAGTTACTGTGGATTTGTTGTGGTTGTTCTAGAGAACAGGTTGAGAGAAACGTGAGAAAAGTATTGAAAAGTTGAAGAGTAAAATAAATAAAACTGGCAGCAGGTCTAATCAATGAATTTTAAAAAAATTTAAAAAGGGTATAACCGATTGGGGGTGGGTTATTTAATTTGTTTTTTTAATTTTTGTTGAAGTTTAAAAGTTTTAAATAGTGTACTTATCCCATTTAACTTATGGATTTACGACTCATTTGGTAGTTGTATAGAATGGTCCTTACTTATATATTAAAAGTTTTAAATAGTGTACAAAATTTGAACATGAATGATATTCTTGCAAATAATGCTTATCTTGTTCATAATGATAAATTATTTGATGATAAGTTATTTGTTGAAAATGAATCATTTGTTGATAATGATGAAATGATTGATGATGATGATATTGACAATGATTTGTTAGAAGCATATTCCTTATTGAAAAATGACTTTGAAAAAGTCATTAGAATGAATAAACTCTTGAAAAAGGAAAATAAGAATCTCATGCTGAAAAATGCTTGCTTGAATTAAAAAGTGACTAGCTTTGAAGAACTTGTTTATAATAAGGTTTAAAGTACAACTCTTGATATACCTTCTATGCATGACGATTGTATTAAAAAGAAAAAAGAGTTGTCTAGTGAAATTGATAGATTGAAAAATGAATTCTCTTATTCTATCAACAAATTTACTAGTGGAAAAGAAAAATTTGAAGAGCTATTATCCTTGCAAAGATTTTCCATCTCTAAACACAAGATTGGTTATGATCCATATGAAAAGAATTCCTCCTTAATCTCAAAGTTTTTAAAGAGCAAAGATGAGAATTCCTCTTGTTCATATGATGCTCCTACTTGCTCCAAATGTTTAAAAGTTGGGCATAATGCCATATATTGCAAATTTGTGAGAAGAACTATTAAGGTGAAAAAGGTTTGGGTTGTGAAAGGAAACAACCTTCCTAATATAGTTCATATGGCTAACAACAAAGGACCCAAAGTTGCTTGGGTACCTATGAAAAGAAAATGAATTGATCTTGCAGGTACAAGCAAGAGTGCATATACAAACTTGCATGTGAACAACTGATGCAAAAGGCACATGATTAGTGACCAAGGTTGAGTCACTATTTGATCAATGTAAGTATGATTATTCATATTGCAATTTGGTTTTTATTGATGTGTATAATATGATATCTATGTGTTTACATAATATATGTATTCATATTCATCAAATGATCCAAACAAAATCGTTTGAGGATAAGACGATATGCGAAATGGCTTGAAGCCTAAAACTGAGGATTTTTGTTTCTGGAAATCAAATTAGTCGACTGGTTTGCTAAAGTAGTCAACTAATTTGGGAAAATTTTTAATTTTTGGTTTCTAGAACTCAAATTAGTTGACTTATTTGAAAAAATAGTCGACTAATCTAGCAAAATTCTGCTGTAAAAATCCGACGTTCACTTATTTTCAATATATCTCATGTTTAAATCAAAAATCTCCTTAAAAAATTCATTCTTCACACATCAAGTTACTTATTTAACCTTAGTATCAATTTATCAACCAAATCATTGCTCAAATGCAAAATCTTTTCAAGAATGTGTAAAATGAAGAAATGAGAAAAATCCAACTTTTGAGTCAAACCTTCACTATTTCTCAAATCGTTGATGTATTCTTATGATGATTATCTATTTGGATCCATGTTTATCATTCTTCATTCATGACAAACTGTTATTTGAAAATGTGATGAACATGTCATTCATGATCAATGCTTGAATAGCTTGCCTAGTTCATTATTCATGAAGAACATATGCCAAGTGCATTGCTTAACATTAATGATATGCATTTTGACTTGATATTGGTTATGCAA